>WAAB01022876.1:22251-35727 GCA_013389865.1 Piaya cayana
GTGTCCAGAGAAGAGCAACGAAACTGGTGAAGGGGCTGGAAAACAGGCCTTATGAGGAGCGGCTGAGAGAGCTGGGGTTGTTTAGCCTGGAGAAGAGGAGGCTGAGGGGAGACCTCATTACACTCTACAACTACCTGAAAGGAGGTTGTGGAGAGGAGGGAGCTGGCCTCTTCTCCCAAGTGACAGGGGATAGGACGAGAGGGAGTGGCCTCAGGCTCCGCCAGGGGAGATTTAGGCTAGACATTTGGAGGAAGTTTTTTACGGAAAGGGTCATTAGGCATTGGAATATGCTGCCCAGGGAGGTGGTTGATTCGCCTTCCCTGGAGGTGTTTAAGTCACGTGTAGACAAGGTCCTAAGGGACATGGTTTAGTGTTTGGTGGGAATGGTTGGACTCGATGATCCGTTGGGTCTCTTCCAATCCGGTGATTCTGTGATTCTGTGAAGTTAGCCATGGGAACCCCAAAGCTGGGGGAGCACTTACCTTGTGTTGACTATTGTTTTGCCGTAGTTAGATCTCTAGGAATGAATCTATAAGTGCGTAGCATAGACCCTGAGAGAAATGGAATCCCTCCTTTCCTGCAGCTCTAATTCTGCCAAGACATAAGCAAAACAATGTTTCCAAGCCATTTTCATGAATTACATATTCAAATTTCAGTATAGATCCATAAACATTTCTAGTGTCATCTCTGTGGTAATTGAGATTACATAGTTTCTAAATGCTTGAAGTTATATGTGCTGCAATTTTAACTCGTTCCACTTTGATAAATATGACATAGGAGGGCTAACATGATTGACATATTACTGCTGTTTGTGACAATGTACAACAGAACTTAAATTTTCTCCATAATGAGGTATTAAAGATTTTTGCAGCATACTTGCCATCTGTTTCTGTGTAGTCAGTCTTTTATAGTGACTAGGTACGTCTTTGCAGGGGGATCTTTGCTCTCCAGTGTCAGCAGTAATAGTGACAATGCTTTTTGGTATCAAATACTTCTGAATTACCTGTCTCCCCACTTCCAAAATAGGTGAAACCTGATGAAAAACAATACATCAGTCTCAATACTGTTGTGGTTTCTAGTTTTGGTTTTGATTTGGGATATTTTTTTCCCCAAAAGTAAAGACATGACAGTCTCAAGCCTTCCCTACATGGAAGGGTATGTTCAGCTATGTTAATTCAGAAAAGCACAGTGTTTTACAGGAAAGAAAAATAAGCAGAGAAGAAACATTAAATAAACCCCATAGAATCCAGATGTATTTTTTTCCTATTAAAATGTGAAAATGATCACATGACTAATTTGATCACAGTCTGCAGCTTCCTCAAGGAGGGTAGTGGGAGAGGTGCTGATCCCCTGTCTCTGGTGACCAGTGATAGCAGAGAAGGAGATGGAATGCATCAAGGAAAGTTCGGTCTTCACTGAGATGGGGGTCAGTCACTACAACAGACATCTGAGGGAACTGGTCACAACACTGACCCTGTCAGAATTCAAGGAGAGTCTGGACGATGCTCTTAGGCAGATAGTTTAGTTTTAGTCAGTCCTGCAGGGAGCTGGGGGTTGGACTCAATGATCCTTATGGGTTCCTTCAAATTTGAGATATTCTGTGATTTCCAGTTTTCTTGGGCATAAATACTTGAATCTTGGATAGCAAGTACCAGGAGAATATTTCATTTACTGAATATGAAACAGCATTATTTGTGGAAATCGTAATTATTTGTAAAAACATGATACTTCATTTGGATTAACAGAACTTCTGTGTAATTCAGTATTAGATAATTTGACTGTTGTTTTTGCAAAATTTTTGGGTATCTGTCAAGTATTTCGGCTTGCTTACAAGTCATTGGAAGTTTCTAGGCACAAAGCCAGTAACCTGAAACTTGTGTAATAGATTCATGCCAGAGTTGGCAGGGAAGCTGCAAAAAGGTATAGCTAATCTATATGGAGACTGGATATCTGTTTAATTGTTATTGTCATGTGAGGAAAGATTTATTTAATTTTGAAGTTCCATTTTCCCTTTCCTCTTTACTTTTTTGCTCTAATAGGTGCATAATACTATATAAAGAGGTTAATATTTTCTGAGTTGACGTCCTTGAGAGTGTATTACAGGGGCAAGAGATACCAGCCTCCCAGAGATTTAGGGTTTACATCATCTTGTTTTGAAAGCTGAGTCCATACCATACAGAATCTGGCAGTTGACTCTTGATAGATCTATTCGGATCACACTGTTCCCAGTGGCACTGTTATGGTGGTGTGCTGGTCTCGGGAAGGTTTCTTTGGAGTAATGGAAAACTGTATTTGCAGTATCCAGGATTTTTTGTGGTCAGAAATAAGTTTGCTATAAAAGTGTGGCTTCTTGAGAGTCAAGTAAAATGTTATCACTGTATATGGGAAAAGGTATTACCTTCTTCAGTGATGTTGACTGGTGTAAATACACATTTATTCTCCATTGTAAGTGAGACAATGTGAATTTTTTCACTCTCTGAACTGCTTTTTATAGATAGTCAGGTGTGGTATTTTGAAGGTCCCACACAGTGTCATACAAAGCAGTGTTTGATTATCTTGACATGTGTACGTTGAACTGTTTTGTTAGAGGGAACTAGGAGTGTACATACTTATACCATTTTTCTTGTGACATGTAGTAATGAAGGGGAAGTGTTGCCTTCAAAAAGTAAAAGATGGAAGGCTGAAGATGAGAAACTACGTGTCTGATTTCAAATCAAACCAATTTGACAATACTGGATTTTTTTTTGTTAATAGCAATGTTGTTGTGACTTTCAGTGCTGAGGTGGTCTGGCTTGATTGAAATGAACAAAAATATTCTTCTGTTTGTGTTGATTCTATTAGGTGTTTTTTTAATGTCTTTGCTGATGTGGTGATCTGGGCTTTTGCCTAGATTCCTCTTGGGATAAGTAGTTTCAGAGCTGCTACATGCTTTATGTGCTTGAATTTCATGTAAAGATAATTTTGAACCTGTTACATTTTTCTCAGTCTGTTACTAAGATGTTACTATCAATTGAATTTGAATCAATTGAATTTGAATCACTGTGATACAGTGAATCAAAGTGTTGTGACTACGATTGCCCTTATAAAATTTACAGGCAGGATTCTGTATTCCGTGTTCAGTATGTGAAATGGTCCACTGCTTGGTTTTCTTGAATTGAAGTTTTCAGGTTAGCTCGACCCTCATCTTCATTGCTGTTTCTTCTGTGTAAAATAGCTAACCCGTTTCCTATAGCTGGTAGTTTGTGCAAAGTAGAGCCACGGTTGAGTAATTATTGCTGTATTAATTTTGCGTTTTGATTATAATGGAAGTATGTTATAGGGAGCAATTCTGTAGTTTTGGCTTTCTTACGTACTGAACATACTTCCTAACTTCTTATGTTGAGTAAATTCAGTCAGGTTTCTAAGGCTGAAATCTGTCAGGTTCATGTATGCCATGTGGTGGGCTTTGTCAGCTACATTTATTTTCTTTTCCAGTCAGCTGAACTCTTAAAAAAAAATTAAAAATGAGTCATTAGGTATACAGTGGCTTTTGAGGCAATATCAACAGAGTATAACAGGAAACACTGAAATTTATTCTCAAATGGAGGTACTTTGTGCGTGAGAAATATTTATGATTATATCCTCTTAACAAGTAACCTGACTTGAATATTCAGAAATATTTTTTAGCATGAAACTAGTAAAAACATTACTAATAATCCACTGGGAACTCTTAATTGGTTAAAGGTAGTCTGTAAACAAAATGTAACTGAATCTTCCATGTTTAACTTCAGTATCAAACAGGACAGCATGTGGCATACTGGACATAAGATGTGATGGAAGAAGTGGAATTTCAGTGTGGCATCTTTTCTTGTTGCTCTATCCAGTCCACTGTTCACTCTGGTCCCTGTCAACTTAGTTTGTCACTGTTTTTCTTCCCAGTCCTGTGTCTCTTACAGATTCTCACATGTTGCTTATTTTCACTTCCTCATTTTTTTGTTCTTAAACCCTCTGTTGGCTCCATATAACCGGTGCATGTAGATGCCTTGTGAGCAAGTGGTGGGAGAGCTGAGCATGTTAGTAGTCAAGTAGCAGGTAGCATGTGTATGGGAGGGTGCTATTGTTCATTTTGTTTCATGTGCAAAAGCTTAGATTGGCTTTTTTGTGGGCAACAAAACGTTAAAAACCTGATTTGATGCAGATAGTTCTGTGCTTGAAATGGGAATGCTAGAACAGTTGTACAAGTGTGACTGCTTATGGCCCTAAGCTGTAGATACTGAGGAAGAAAATTCATTTTTGTCTTTGTATAGGAGAGGTTATTATATATACATCAAATAGCAAAGTGCTGTTCCTTGGCCTCCTGTTTCCTTTGCATATGTTTGTGTGTGTTGGGAGAAAGGAAAATATTTGGTATGTTTAATGTTTGCAACTTGGGTGTCAAGACAGATGTTTTACATTTTATTGGTTTTTTTCTATCGTATATGCTAACTTGAGTGTCAGAGTTTTGCTCAGTAGAACTACTGGTTTTACTCAAGAAATATAAATGTGTTGTAGTTCTTCAGGTATTTGTGATTCACTTATAAAGAGCATCTGAAAGGATTAGCTGTTGTTTGCTTATTGTATAATTTTTTGAAAATATTGATTTCTGAATTGCAAATGCTGAATGTAAAGTAATGTGAGAAATCCTGTTTTAATTGAGTTTCAATCCAAGTGTGACCTTTTGGTGATGGCTCTTACTGGACATTTGATTGGAATTAATTTTTTTTTCCTGCTTACAAAAAAAGTACCTTTTTTTCCTCTTTTCTTAGAATCAACGAATCCCATCTGACATGGTGTTTCTCAGAACATCGGAAAAAACTGGTACGTTTTGATAGTTCAGATTGGTTACATTGTAAATTTGTGGTTGCGGTAAAATTTTAGATTGTGCATTCTGGCCAATTTGAAGTGTTCGTATAGCCTGATGGTAAGAGACCTACCTTCATCAGATTAATGGAAGAGGGTCTGTGTGAGAAATACAGTATGCTTGGACTGTAAAATGAGGTGTCTTACTGTGAGCTTGAGACTTTTGTAGATATGTTCCTCTAAATAGTTGATGTCTATGAATATTTATAACAAAATGTTTAAATAAAGCAAATATTAAGACTATACTTAAAAGACTATGCTTGTTTAATATGATTTGGCAGTATTTTTAATGTTTTTTTGGCTAATCATGATCTTGCAACACACATTTAAATGCCATCTGATTGTATTTCTGAAATAAATTGAAAAGAACTGAAATCTGAACTTACTGATAGATTATTAAATTTTTTAATAAAAATCTATTACACTGACATAAAAACACTGAAATAACTGATTTTTTAAATTTAGGAATAGCAGTCCCTGTTTGGTAAGTTAAAAAAAAAACACCAACAATTTTCTTGAATGAGAGAAAGAAAAGTACATCTTGTTATCTTTATTTCTCTACACATGGAGAGTACTCCTAATCTTTGAGAAACATGTATCTCCTTTATAGGAGCACTGTAAATATTAGCCGAAATTACTATTGGATCCCACCTCCCCCCACCATAACTGCTATCAGTATCCTTCCTTTATATTACCATTTCTCTTCAGATCCTGAAGAACTGTCTAATGCTTGTCAGACAGCACTAAATTTCACAAAGCTCATAGCTTGGATATTGGTCAGTCCTGCATTAGTGGCACTTAGTATTTCACTGTGGCACTGGAGTTCTATCGGATATTTCAGATAAAAGGCTATATTGGTAGAGATCACTTGGATGAGAGGACAGTAGTATTTCTGATAGCCTATTAAACACTACTAGAACTATAGATTTGCTAAAAGAAGTAAAAATTACTATATGGTGACTGTGCCTTGCTAATGACTTTCAAATGCTGATTAGGTGCACTAGATCAGTTATAACTGGTCAGGACTGACAAATTTTCATAACAGTCTTTATATAATAATCTCCATTTTGGTTAACAACCCTCTTTTTCAGGACACCTAGGCTTTTCTTTTTATTCTCTCCCACAATACCACATTCTATTAAAGTGCATATTGCTTCTGATAACTGAATTCTTCTGGATCCAGCATGATTATGAGGGAATTAATAATGGAGTTTTTGGGCTAGTCACACAGAGTTGTCTTTTCTACTGATCCCAAAACTGTTTCAGCTGAAATCATATCTCCCAGAGAAGTAGAAAGTGGGAGGTGTTCTGCACCTGTAGAATTACTTTAAATTGGGTCACCTGCATGCAACATGTAAGTGGCAGAAGGTTAGTGTACCTTCATTCAGAATTTTCCTAGCCTTTAGTAGCTTTGCTGGATTAGGTGTTGCATATCTAAGCATTTGGAAGCAATTGTCACCCACTCCAGCACGAGTATGTATCAGTTCTAATTTCTTTAAGAGATGTGTGTGCAGTAGAAGTGCATAGGGAACTTGGTCTGTAACGCAATGCAGTGTTTGCTGTTGTAGGAGCATCAAGAACTGTTCATCTGGTGAGAGCTAGCTCACCGTTCTTTATCAGGATCCTTGCAGAAGTTTACTTCAGATGTGTTGTCACTGCTGGAATAAATGAACAAGACAGTTGCCTGGCTTGGAACAAAACAAGTTCTTAAATGTTTTGCATATCTGCACTATAGCATGTCTTCATTCCTGTTAATTCTTATTTCCTGGTTTCTGTTTGTGAGGTTAGAAGATACTGTGTGGTCTCCCTTCCCTGTAGTCTGTTGGTTGAAATATGGGGCATAGGTGTGGTCATCAGTGAACAGTACAGACCAGAAACACATCAGTACAGGTTGCCTCTGTGTCTTGACTGGAGTATATGTGAGTAGTAAATCTTGAAGGACCAGAGGCAATACAAGTTAAACTATCTCTTTGCTGCGATCTGGATGGGAGAATGGCAACACTGTGAATCCCTATGTCAGAAATAGGTGAAGAAAAAGATGTTTAAAAGTAAAATTCATCAAGTCTAATTCAGTGTTCAGTATTTAAGTCAGCTTTCCTAGAATGTCTTAGAATGTAGTTAAAATTTTCTTGTGAGAAGCTCTATTAATTGGCATTAAATGAAGTTACATATTTTTAAAGTTTATCATGTTATAATAGTAGACTTTACATAATTGATATTTTAAAAATTCTTGTGATCACCTTGAAAGATTTTTTTGTCAGCTCTGTAAATGTTCATTATGATGTAAAGTAAGTAAAGATCAAGTTGAGTGAAATCGTCCCAGAATTCTGATACACACTTCTACTACACATGGAATGTGATTTTTAAAGTTGAAAAAGCGGTTTCTGTAAGAATCCAGCAGGTTAACTATTTATATTGGTGTTCCATTTCTTTAAAACCAAACCAAACAAAAACCACAAAAAACCCAATCCACTCAACTTAAAGCATATGGCAGTAATTGTTTTTTGACTGAAAAGTGAACACTTACATCTGTAATTGTTTGTTCCTGGATATTGCAGTTTTGACTGGTTTAATTTATAGTTGACACTTTAAGTACTTTGTAAAACACATTAAGTTTTGCATGGTTTTATGGTCTATATGTAATTTTATTTTATCTTCTGTGTAATAAAGCTGCTTAACTATAATATAAATTTATAAAGAGTAAAGCAAAGAGTTTGAACTAACCTTAAAATCCAACCCAATCTGTAAGCTTATTTTGGAACAAAATACTATTTTCCAACTTCAATACTTACACTACTTATTACTGTAGTATGTGGCACTGCAGTATCCTGTATCTTGAGTTTTAAAAAAAGTACAGTTATAATTGGGCTGTTGACAAAGTCATCCTACAACTATTCCGGTTGCTTTTCTCCAAGTGTTGTTCCATGGAAGGAGTGAGATAGTGGCATGTGTTTGTTTTCCTTCTCTTCTACTTTTTATCCCTTCTACTTCCCCCAACACACTTTTAGTAATGTTTAATTTTAAGTCCACATTGAAGGTGAATTCCAGGTAATCAGGCTTATTTTGATAAAACTGAATTCTTATTACATGTCTTTTTTTTTGAAAATGTAAAGTTATTTTGTAAAGTTATTTTGAAAATGAAGAGTGCTTAAGCGTTTTTCCACAGAAAGAGAGCATTGTGTTGGCAAGTGTGTTTTACTCGTGTAAAAGATCTATTTCTGCACTTCATTATGCAAATATTAGTAGGACATTGGTGTCTTAAAATGAAACTCCAAACTCACTGCAACTAATAATATAATAATAGTGATGCAAGTATCATCTATTTATTCTAGTGAAATGGTAATAAAAGACAGATAGGAATAAATGTTCTACAGAAAACTTAGCTATTTGGGCCCCAGCGTCATTTGGAACTTCAGATATTTGAAAACCAAAAGAGAAGAATAAATGTCAGATTGAATTCAGTTCTGCAACTGATGTCACATTTTATCTCTTTATAAAATCAACTGAAGGAGTTGTGTTTGTCACACATTCTGGAATTTTCTATTATGTTTAGAAAACAAGTGTTGTAAAACCTACCTGTCTGAGAACTAAAATGCTTTGAAAATCTATTACTATAGAGAATGATAAATGACTAGAGTTAAGTTTTGCCCATATGGCCAGATAAAAGTTTATCTTCAGGGCATGAGTAGCTGCCAACAATCTGTCCAAAGTACTTTAATCTGTTTCTATGCTTCAGTTCCTATTCCTTTCTTAACATTTGATTTAACTCAGGCTTGAAATGTTTTGGTATCTACTTTTAGCCACTGACTAATACTGATTCTGTGTGATTCCTTCTTTAAGATATAGTCAGATAGTATGAGTGTTATGTGGTGGAAGGAGGAGATCTTAGCAGGCATTAAGCTCCTGATACTATTATTCTCTATCATTGATTTAAAATTACACAGTAAAATGTTATTATAAGACATGACCATCTATTTCATTCCCTGATTTTCTTTTTTTTTAATGAATATTTGAGTGACTAGCACAGTGTGTGTGTTTCATTAGAACTGCAACAAAATAAGCCGTAACAAATTTTTTTTTTGTAGACTTGTAAGAGTTGAAAAAGTTGATCTGTAAGGAGGCTGTGTATTGTGTTAGGCATAAATTTGCCTCTTCTCACTCCCCACTGATAATGAATTTCCCCAGAGCTGCAGAGCACTTGGCTAGAGTAGCAGTCTGAATATCTTGAAATCCCAAACAATTCCCCAGTTTTGGGAAACAGCTTAGGAAAGTTGAAGGTGATGATCACCAAAACAGATCTCAGAGGGAGGGCAAGTCAGGGAAACACAGTGTTTGTATTTATTACTGATAAGCTATGGATGTATTGTTAAAGGCTTTGAAAATAAAAGACAAAGAAATAACTCTTGCAGAAGTTAGGTTCAAGAATTCCTTATGTAGAAACTGTTTATAATATCTTTACAGTAAAGTGTTGCATTATGGGTTTTTAAATATCATGTCAATTTTTTCTTCTCTTAGATTGTTTACTTTTGTGTTTTGTTGGTTGGGTTTTTTTCCTTATTCTTACATAAAGGCTTTCCTAGGCAAGCTCTAAGTATTGGCTTGATAATTATTTGAGACCATTGGAAAACATCTCTTGGTGGTCCTCATCTTTATTATGAAAAAGGAAATTCTCCATAGCTTATAAAGTTCTGATTATTAGGTCTAATGAAGAGCACAGTAGTTTTAAAATTGCCTCACAAAAAAATTATAAGTTATCTTTGAATCATCCTTCATTATTCATTAGGGAAGGCTGGCTTGTACATCTTGATCTGATGCTGACTTTCATATGGGACTTGACACATGTGGTTGGCTGGAGTTGGAATGGAAGCTTGTGTAAACTTGAGCTACCTTGGTCCAGCAGCATTTTTTCCAGTGGTAGAAAATCTAACATGGAGAAACCTGCCTTGTAAGGAGTATGCAGCTGAGGAAGACACTGGGTTCTCCATACAAGCACTGTGGTTTTTGTTGCCATGTTATGATTGTTCTTGGTACATATGAAAAGTAAATGAAATTTATCTCAAATATTTAACTTCTTCAGTTACAGTTCTGATTGCAACTGTCCATGTAGTTTCCTATATAGAGGCTTCCTCTGTCTGTCAAGTAAAAAGAAATTGGAAAAAATAGAATACTTTTTGCTGTAATGAAGTCCAGTGATAAATCTTTGCAGCTGGATCTGTTGTTTGCTGGCTCCTGTTTGATAAAGGAGGACGCTCTTTTCCCTGCTAAATTTTTAACCAAAGATTTGCCATCATGTTTTTCATATGTCTGTTGTAATCCAATGGCTTTCTCAACTTCTTTCACTTGTATTTTTCTGTGTTTAAGCTTTATGAGATACCAAGGCTTTGATTCCTACTCCTCCTAATTTAATTAATGGTATAGCTTCAGGTTGATTACTATTGCTGCTGCTGAAATCTTCAAGAATAAATGTACTTTCAGTGGATTCTGGCGTATTTGGCCATATGCTTTTCTCAGCCACCTCTTTCCTTGTGAGTTCTGCTTTCATTGAGGGAGCAAGTGCTCCTTAAGTCCACCTACAAGCACTCTTCTTTAAGGTGTAGGTGCATATGTATGTTTTGTATTATTGGTCTTTAGAAATACTTAAGTACTTTAGGGAGGTTGATAGGCAAAGCGGGTTCTGCTGTGCTGTCAGAGCTGTCAAATCAGGGACCCTATTTAATAAATATTAAAATATTTTCAGTGTTTTGAACCTGTATTCGTGGCATCAGTGTTAATGTGTGCTTTGCATTAGGATTAGAAAATTGGTTTTGATTTTTCTACTGAAATTGAAACTGAAAAAGAAGGAAAGTTAGTTTAAAAATTCTCATTCCATTTTTGTTACAATAGGCAGCAATTTAATAATTGTCCTATGTAACTTCTGCATATCTAATTGTACCTTGTAAGAGGATCCTATTGAATCTTTAAGCATACATGCACTACTTGCATTTAGAATAATTCTCATAATTCATTTTAAATAAGAAGGAAATTTCCAATTGTAGTTTTGAATCATTTTTTTCCTCTGAGGACCTAATGAGCATTATGTGTTAAGGACAGAAAAATGGAAAATGCCAGCTGAACTCAGTACTTAGACCAGAATAACAATTCAAATAATGAGAAGATATCAAAATGGATGGTGTTCATGGAACAGCAGTTACAAAATAGTATCAGTGTTAGACAATTTCCTTGTTTTAGTTGGGGCTTAAAATGGTTTGCAGTGGAGCAAGGTTTGTGTTAAAAGACTGTAACCTCTCTGGTTGCAAAACGTTCAGTTTCATCCCTTTTTGCCTATCTGGATGTACAACATATTTTGTATCAAAGTAGTCTGTAATCTCAGTGAAATTACCTTGCTCTGATAGGTTATACTAGGTAGGGTTTTTCTCCTGCTGTGTTACAATTACTTCTTCTAGCACATATTTTCATCCTTGATTCATTTGAAGGAAGATATACCACATACTGCTTGACAAAAATGCTACTAACTTATTTAGTAAATATTACTAATGTGTTGACAATGTGAGAAAAATTGGTTTACAAATGAATGAGCAAAACTGAAAATATTCTTAAAATTCTTGGATTGGAATTGGGTGATGTGTTTGGATCATTCATGGGACAGATCAGTATAGGTTATTCAAAGTCTAAATGGTAAACCAGTAAAACAGCAGACTAAGCAGATGCATAAACAGTGAGTAGTGTCAGTGAAAAATACTCTGGTGATTGCATAAAACTAATGGTAACAGTGACATCTGCCATCTACAGTATGGATTTCCACACCATTATAAATTGGTATTCTGGCCTGTTTCACCTTTTTTAGATCTGAAAAGCAAGAAATTTTTCAGCATTCTAAGCATTCTCTATGGCAGAGGTTTTTGATTGAGTCCTTCAACTGAATGTGTAAATAAGTCATATCATCTTTGTCTGGTATCTCTGGGCTTCTTTAAAAAGGGATTACCTACTAGAATAATAGAGCAAAGTGGTGCATCAAATCCTATTAAATGAAAAAGATAAGTTAATGTTTTGAGTGTCTTTCTTTGTATCTCAAAATAATATAAGTCAATAAATTAGAATTTGGGAATGTAGATATGAATATACACATTTGAGGGTTTTTTTCCTTGGAACGTTGTTTGCTATATATAAGAAAATTCCGTAATGTTTTTAATAACAATAGAGAGAAAAATTCCTAAAGTGTACTGAATCAATATAGCAATTCAAAAAAGATGCAGTGTGATCAAGCTTGGATTAAAAGCATCTGTGTGCTTGTCAATAAGGAACTGTGATGAGTTTGTGGTATCATATTGACTGTGTATTAATACATGGTATCCTATAAGACCATCACGTGATTGTTTAGAATGTAAATGAATGTTGATGGATCCAGTGACTGATGGCTTAAATTCCAATTAATCAATTGCTTCATTGATTTCTTAATTCAGATCAAGTATCTCAAGTACACAGTTCTTTCCTGGTCTTAACAGAAATTAATGTTTTAAAACTCATTTAAGCACTTTTGTATAAATGTCACTACATTTTTCAATTGCATCCTGTGTGATAGCATTGTAGCTTAAATGTTCGGGGTGTTTCAGGTGTCTTGGGTGGTTTTCCTCTTCAGAAGCTATCATAATTGAAAGCTTCTTGTTATAGTAGTAGATGAAACTCTGTACGCCAACATGTCCTCTTGGTGCTGCTATTCATCTTGTCATCAGTTTAAAATTTTCATGCGCAGGGTCACTTAAGTAATATAAATGATTTAAAATTAAGTTGTTCGTAAATGATCTGGTTTTAGGTGCGCAAAGCCAAAATCCATTTTTCTTTTGTTGGATATATTCTAGTAATACACCTCTTTCAATCCTTTTGACTTAACGAAGGAAGGCTGGCAATACTACCAGACAATATATAGCCATTTATTACACCACAGTTCAAAGTACTGTGTTTTCCAGCGATCCATCAATTAATTCATCGACACTTGACACAAGCTCTTCACTGTGACACTTATACCAGTTGATCTTAATTTGATTGCTGTTAAAACCTTCCTTCCTGACAACTGTTGTCAATTATACAAAATAAAATCAAGTATTCATAAGTAGGCTGTAATAGGATATAGACAGACAGATTTAATAATTCAGTTTTGCTGAGGCTTGAAAGGCATTAGTTGTAGCTGTTGTTCTCATTTGTAAAAAATTCATTGGATACAGCTCTGGAGAGAGAAGGCAGACATAATTTTATTTATTTAGATTTGATGGAGAAAACCCAGACATGTAGCAGTGGTTTTGCATTATCTCTGTTTAAGAATAACTGACATGAATTCTTATCAGTTATGTGTTATAGAAAGAAAATGTAATTTAATTTTACAATTTTTTTTTTACTAATTTAGCTGCACACAGTGTATGGTTGTTTATTGATGATCTATCTGTAATGGAAATGTGGGATTCAACCCTGCATTTATGCAGATAAAACAATTCTAAGACTGGAGTGCTTGGTCTTTAATATGTTTGTAAAATATGCACATATATATACACACATACACATATATCTGCTATATAACAACTCAATCCCTGATATCTGCTGGGAGAA
>WAAB01022883.1:0-24564 GCA_013389865.1 Piaya cayana
TGTTGTTGGGTTTGGTTTTTTTAAGTTTGTGGGCGCTGCCTCAGCTTTGGTGGAAGATGGTGAGTAGGGGAAAAGGGATGGAAGGGAAGTGGGGAAAGAAGGAAGGGAGGAATGGGAAAGGAGTGAGGGATGGAAGGAGGGTTGGAGAGAGGACGAGGGACGGATGGAGGAGAAGAAATGGAGGAGGAGGGATGGATGGATGGATTGAGGAGAAGGGAGGGAGAAGAAGAAATGGAGAAGGAAGGATGGATTGAGGAGGAGGCACGGAGGGGAAACTGAGAAGGAGAAGAAAGGCAGGGATGGATTGAGGAGGAGGTATGGAGAAGAAATAGGGAAGGAGAAGAGGGAAGGGATGGATCGAGGAGGAAGGATTGAGGAGAAGAAACGGAGAAGGAGGAGAAAGGCAGGGATGGATTAAGGAGGGATGGAGGAGAAGAAAGGGGGGAGGGATGGCTTGAGGAGGAAAGATAGCAAAAGGGCGCCGCGGTGGGCGCGGTGTGGGGCTGAGCCGAGGGGCTTCGGTGGTTTGTCAGGGTCTCAACTGGGAGTTGAGAACGAAGTTGGTGGGTTTTTGCTTGTTCTTTAAGTGGGAACCGGGGATCCTTGTGAGGCAGAGAGGGATGCGCCGCTCTCCGGGAGCCGCTGTGGCCTCTTGACACCGCGAGGGCTCTAAAGTCGAGGGATGACAGGGAGGAGAGGCCGCAATTAAGAAGCTTGTTAGGCAAATGTTCAGTGTTTTAATTCTTGTAATTAATACTTATTTTAAATAAAAGACTGTGACGTCGGGGAAAGGCAGGGAGAAGCCTGAGAAATCGGGGACTCTGCACTTGTGTGGCCAAGAGAAAAGGGAGGATTTTCCTCTCTTAGACGGCGATGCTTGTAACTCGGGGTATTTACCCCTGTTTCGTTCCGGGTTTTTATTTTTTTCAAAAGCCTTAGTTAGCCCTGTGGCTCCTGTATTCCCCCTCCTCCCCCCTCTCGGCGAGGGCCGGGGTCGCCTCGCGCGCGGCAGCCATTTTGTGGCGGCGCCGCCACATGGCGCCTCGTGGTGCCACGCGTGGCCCCGTGTGGCGGTTACAGCCCCCCCCAGCCCCACCGCCTGGGCGCCTCCGAGTCAGGGAGTGGGTTGGAAGGGACCCTGAATAATCATCCAGTTTTACATCCCCACGGAGGGGGTTATAATTTTGTAATTTCTTCTTCCAGAGTTAAGGAATACAGTTGTCAATTGAGGTTATAATTCATTATTTGTCTATATTTTCCTCCTTTCAAAGCTAAAGAAGTAATGCAGGTGATAATTCCACCTGTATCAAGTTTCTCTTTAAATTCCTCTGTTCCCTTTTTGTTGTTTTTTTTGTTTTGTTTGTTTCTTTAACCATAAAGCATTTTAGAATCAGCACAGAATCATAGAATGGTTTGGGTTGGTTGGAAGGCATCTTAAAGGTCATCCAGTTCCAGCACGCTTGCCTTGGAGAGGTTAAATTTAATTATTTGTCCTTGCTTTCCTTCTTCCAAAGCTAAGGAAAGATAACAGGTGACAATTCCATCGGTATCAAATTGCTCTTTTAATCCCCATCTCTTCCCCCATACAGACATTATTTTTTTAAAAGATCATATTAGGTTTTATCACAGAGCATTTTAGAATCCTCAGAGAATAATTTGCGAGCAGGGACACCTCCCAGCAGACCATGTGGCTCAAGGCTCATCCAGCCTGGTCTTAAGACACCTAATTCCTTCCTAATGTCTAATCTAAATCTTAACCCATCCAATTAAAAAAACTATTCCTCCTTGTCCTATCACTGCATGCCCTTGCCAGAATTCCTCCCCAGCTTTCTTGTAGCCCCTTTAAGGTACTGACAGGCTGCTGTAAGGGCACAAAAGCCTTCTCTTTTCCAAGCTGAACAAACCTGACTCTCTCACCCCATCCTTCATAGCAGAGGGGCTCCAACTGTCTCACCATCTTTGTGGCCCTTCTCTGGGCCCATTCCAAACGTTCCGTATCCTTGTGTTGGGAATTCCATAGCTGGACACAATAGCAGGGAGGGTCCTACAAGACAGGAGCACTGCCTGTAGAGGGGCGCCTTCCCATTTTGCCCACTCTGTAAGACTCTTCTGTCGGGGTGTGAGGCTTGAAGCCCACGGCCGTGTAGCTGATAAAACAATTACTATTAAAAAGTGCAACACTTCGATTTAAGCTGAAGTAGGTTGATGTTTTCATCCAAGTAACTTTATATTTTGAAAGTCAGGCAGAATGTTCCTCTGCTAGAGTGTTTTATAGTGGGTTTTTTTGGTATAACTTTTAATAGCATGTTTTTTCCCAATAATGGGGTTTTTTTTCCCCAGACACTTAAAATCTTTCGGAAATGATAACATCTTGTGTTAAGCATTATCTGTGTTGAACAGATTTATCTTCTAAGATCACCGCTATATCAAGTGCAAGTTCAGAGGGCTGGCTGCAAAGCTCCAAATTAACAAGAGATTTGACTGTTTTGAAGTTCATAACATTAAAATCAGTCCTCGGAAAGTAAGAAATATGCCTAAGATTTCAGGAAAATTTATACATATGCACGTAAGTAGATGTATTCTGTGACCAGCCTTTGTCTTGTGATTGATGGAGATCCCTGCCTCGGGGCGCTGCTTTCTCAAACTCCAAAACGACTCTTTTAAGAGTTTATTTGCTGGCATTTTCAGTGTCAGGGCTTCAGGAGGCGCTTGCCCCGGGTTCCCCGTTTGTCCCTTATCCCAGTCCTGGTGTGACCCACTGTGATGGCCCCGGGTCAGGTGTGTTGCTCCTGGCTGGACTGAGCACTGCTCTTTCACGGATCTCGCCGTTTTCTTCTTTAGGAATTCTTTTCTTTGAAAAATGGAATTTTAGACTGTAACCCAGAAACTTCCAACATAGAAGTAGGGCGTTTAGGTTCTTTTGTGGTAGTGGTGTTCTGATTTTTTATTTTTTTTTTAAAGTAGGGCCTTGTAATGGTCGTGTGGCAGTATTTAGGACTGATGGCTCCACCTGCTGCCTAGTGGGAAGACGGCATTGTCCTGCCTGTGCTGGGAGCCATGTTCTCTCCCTTCTGTAGGTCGTGTGCTGCCATGGAAACTGTTTTCTGCCCAAAGAAAGGGGCCAACATCAGGAGTGTTGGATGTTTTCAAGGATGTTTAAATTGAAAACGTTTAATGCTTCCTTTGAACAAAGACTGAAGTCTTTGTTTGAAAAGGAGGAGCCTGAGAAATCTGGGACTCTGCACTTGTGGCCAAAGAAAAGGGAGGATCTTCCTCTCTTAGAATTGCATTAGACTGAATTATGTTTGTAATCCACTTGAGTAGCGAGGTATTTACACCACTTGGTGCTAAGGGAAGTCCCTCTCCATCTCTTTGGTTTTTTTTAAATCAAAATTTTTAACTTGCTTCATGGCTACTGAAATCAAGAGGTTCATCCAGTTTCTTGGAATCAACTTAAACTTAATGCGTGCTAGAATAATGCAAAGAACAAATTGGTTATATGTACATTATGATGAGAGAAAGGAAAAAAACTGTTAATATCAGTAAGCTGAAAAATTTTGTTAAGCCCTAAGCTCTAGTAACAACTAGAGTAACATCTAGAAATTTGATTTAAAGATACTTCATGAGATGACAAGACAAATCAACCCTACTTACGATATTTTTGAAGGTTTGGGTCACTTTGGCTATAATTTCAGGGTGACCAATTTATCAGCTTCAGGGTTTTCTAGATTTTAAAAACTTTAGATAGCTTAGTCGTTTGACATTGATTCATCAGTGCAAGTTCTTTGCCTGTACTCTATGTAGAAGTACAGCCGTTTGCATAAGGTAGTAAAATAATTACGCATTGTGCTGATTAGATAACTTGTTTTAAGATAGGACAATGCTTTGATGTAGCAGAAGTTTTGCTTTGTAATACTTGGTAGGTAACTTAGAAAAGAGGATTTTTTGTGTGTGTGTTTATACTAGAAGACTTTATTCACTGTTTTTTCAGCAACAGCTGCTTTTTAAGTTCTAAGAAATGCATGTATTAGTATAAGTAGCCTATTTACTGTCTTTTAGGTAATTGATGTGTAAAAAGCATTGAAGAAATGTATTTTCATTAAAAATTGTGTGCATCATTAGTGTGAGAAATAACTGGTGCACTTGCATGGCAGCCAAGACCATCTTTTGACTTGTGTACCAGCAGTATCTGTGTCTACTCAATTCCTTGTGCTAATTCTGGCACTTGTTGGGTGCCTCTATGGGCTGTTTCCTATTATGTGTTTCCAGAGAACTGGCATATGAAAGGCAATACTTCTCTTTAGCCTGGTTTGCTGAAACAGATCTGGAAAGAAAGGAGAAGCCAGCAGTTAGATCAGCTTAAGGTTGGGGTCCCAGATTTCAGTTCAAATTCCCTTTAGCTGGAGGTGCAGCCAAAGAAGTGATCTCTTCACATCTTGGTTTTTTGCTCTTGCTTTGTTCATATAACAGCAGAATGAACTTGCATCAAAAGTGGATCTCTGAAAAGAAGTATAAAACTTTCCTTCTATGAAATGTAGGATTGATTTCCTTGTGTAGTGATGTTCTGGTAAAATAGGGACTGCCTACCCTGTTTACAATCAAAATGTTCTATTATGCAGTCTTTGGTATTGTGGAACAGTGGAATATGCAGTCTCCAACTTTGCTGGAGGGTAGAGAGAGTTCTGAGGATAAAGGAAAAGGAATGAGTTGTAACTTCTGTTGAGAATTTGTAATAGGAAGCATAGGAGATGAGCAAATTGAGCATAGGCAACAGTGTCTGATGTGATTGAACTAGATTCTCTGTTTCGTCATGAAGTAGTTTTGAACTGAATTAGTGGCTTAGTGCATCTCAGATGAAGATGCTAAGGCTCTTCTATCTCCATTTCCTTTCCTGCATCTACTGATCTTGAGGTGGATCTGGTGCGTGTCTAATAGCACAGTAAGCTGATTCAGTTCTGTACAGTAGAAGAACACTAATTGAGTGGGAAAACTGCTCACTATTTTTCCTGTCAAATTGAGTTGAGCCAGCTTAATTTGAACTGACAAGTGTTAGAACTTGTGCAGAGAAGGTGCAGCAGAAGAGATGGGGCAAACACTCTGGCTTTTAGTAGTAATGTGTTGTTAATTTGGATCAGTCACACTGAAATTGTATTTGGGAGGCTGAATTATAGTTTTGACTTTGTTCTAATTTTTAGGCAAGTCGTGTATCATGTGTGGTTTGGCTCTTTCAGTTTTCTCCTTACCCAAACTTAAACTGGACACCCAGTATCTTTCACAGCTGTGGTTTGTAGTCATTCATATTCCTGTTGTATTTATATTGAGAAAACTTTTTTTTTTCTGAGAAAATAATGACTTTTCATCGTGGTCTGGTTTCTTTTCTTAAAATAACTTGTAACATAACCCTGTTACTTGTCTTGTAAGACATTAGTAAGCTTAGTTGTGTCTTGAGTATTTAAATCTTTCAGCCAGGAAGATGATGGAACTTGTTCTCTTGGATAATCAATTTACAGTAAATTTTAAGGGATTGAATTTCTTGTTTACATCTGAAAAAAAATTGGTCAAGTTTCGAAATGAATTATTTTGACATTCTCACTGTGTGTGTGACAGTAGCAACAAAGGTTGTGAAGCTTCATACAGTCATCAGGGCTACTGAGAATACCAGCATCTTCTTATGCTAGTTTATCTGATAACTGAAAGTACTATAATAATTTGACTAAAATATCTTTCTATTTAAATTTTTCAGGCTACAAATGTGGAGACCCAGTATGCAGATATCACAGAGGACAATATTAGTCTGTCAACACCCAGTCAAGGATATGTTTTACCAGAAGGAAGAATCATACCAAACACTGTCTTTGTTGGTGGGATTGATTTAACGGTATTTATATACTTCTAACCTTTTAAGCTAGGTATAGGGCCCTTCATTGCAAAGGAAATGAGAATTAAACTCCTGAGGTTTTTTTAAGTTTGTTGGGGTTTTTTGTTTTAATGTCTCTTAAAATTTTGTAACAGATAAGTAATTTTAGCTCTTACGGTAGTAAAAGGTGGGTTTAAAAACATACTGGCTGCTTTAAATCACTTCGGAACAGTTCAGTGTGTTTGAAGAAGTCTAAGACTTTGTTTCTTTTAGATAAGTGAAGCAGAACTTGTGAGTATCTTCGAACGATATGGTACTGTGAAAGAGGTGAAAATAATAACTGACAGAGCTGGCCTTTGCAAAGGGTGAGTGGAATGTGAATAGATGTTTAAAGTTGCTACTTGTGTGGACAGAATTATGTCATGGATTGTATAAGCAGCTATTTAATAGCACAGTTGATGTGCTTAAGCATTAACATGAGCTGCAGTTTTCTGTTGTGGTGAATTAACATTGTGAAACCTGTAGATGAAGAGTGCCCCTGAGTCTCTATAATCTTGTAAGGAATAGCCAGATTTTTTTTTTTTTAATTTTCTCTGAAGTCAGCCTTTCTGTACAGGGAGAAGAGTTACTGTCACTTAACCAGGAGAAGCAAAGCTTAAAAATTTTGTGATACTTGCACAGACAGTTCTTTCATAGGACTCTTCTGATGGTTCAAGTAGTTAGTTCAGGATGATTAAGAGATGGGGTAGTTGGTTTATTCAAGGCAATGGGACTGAACTTTTCTGACACTTGCATATATGTTACAGAGAAAACAACCAAGCCTAATTGGGTAGAGGTGAAACTAAGTGAACAGAGTTGAAGCAAAGGAAATACTGAAGCTCTCCCAGTTCTGACTTTATCCCTGCTTTGAGAAGGAGGCTTCACCCTCTGGTGGTTTCTTCCAGCCTAGGTTTTTTTTTTTCCTAAGATTCTTCAAGCAGATCCTAAAAAGTGACTTCTTTTTAGGCATGTGTAATGTGTAGTAATGCATTAGCTGGGAACTTCTTTATTACTTCATTTTCCTTGCTTTTCTTCATTCTGATGTACACTTAAACACAATGTATGTCCCGATATTGATAATGAATTGGCATGCCCTTTTAGTAGACATGGAGTATTACTATTTACTGAAATTATATTTCAGTTAGGTAGGCCAGTGAAATAAATTAAAAAACCTCTTCAAGGATCAATTTCCCCACTGGTGTCACTGTTCCCATGATGCCTACTTTAATCTGAACCTCTTCAGTAAAGAGAATATTTGATGTTAATCAATCTTAATACTTAATTTATTACTTTGAGTTAGTAAAAACAATGGAGCTCATTTTGTGTAGCTGAAGTGGAAGAATAGCCCTTGTATCTCTTCCATGTTATTCTAGAGTCTGGCATTCCCTGCCTTTCATCTGGGCCAGTAATTACCAGTAAATAGATTTTCATGATGAATTATAAACTAATGGCCTACTTGATACTTGCAGTATCAAGCTACTTATACATGCAGTATAACGTAGCTACTGAATATGCTGTTAACTGATCCTGTTCCAAATAATTTAGCTAACAAAACAAAACGTGATTATTGAATAACATTATTTTTATTTTCAGGTATGGATTTGTGTCTTTCCTGAACAGTGTGGATGTTCAAAAAATAGTAGAAGTAAGCTCTTTGTCTAAATTATCTGAAGTTGAACTATGGAGGCTGAAGACTTGTTTAGGGGAAACCAAGTCATGTACCCTATAGAGTAAATTAGGACTGGGAAGGTCTGGGGCTCCCCAAAAATTAAACTTGCTAAAATCTATATTGGTGATAGAGTTTTTGTATTTACTATCATGTCATACAGCTTGCCTGTAGGTAACACAGGAGGTAAAGGAAATAAAACTGTTAGAGCAATTCTGCTCTTAAGAGTTTAGTATTGGAGAAATTTTAAATTTTGACACTTAAAGCCATATCTGCTATGGATTCTGGTGAACTGCAGCAGGTCACAGACCACTGCCAAAGCTTTTTTCCTCTCTTTATCCCAAAACTGAGTGCAATAACTGGAAATAACACTTCCTGTAATATTTCCTCCTCTGAGTCTTTGCCTCAGTGAATTTCCATGTCTTTGGAGGATGAACAGCTTTTCATTTGCTACTGAAGATTTTGGATAGGGAAGTAGGTCTGAAAAATCCACATGAACATGTTGGGCACAAATTTAGTGTTCCGTGATAAGTTTAGATGTGTTTACTTTCTATCTAGCCCCTTTAGGGGTAAGAGAACAACATTTAAATAAAGTGGGTGAAGAGTGAAACTCAAGTAGGATATTCTTGATTCTCACCCAAAGACTTCAAGAGCTTGGTGTTCTTTAGCTGTCATGGTATGCTGAACAAAAGTATTGCTGTTTTGAACAATAGACTTTTATCTGGGGATACTTATTTGTTTTTACCATGGGTTACATTTACTGTATTAGGTCAGTGTGGAATACTTGCCTTATGGCAGCAATCTCTGTAGAAGACTCTTGAGTAGCATGGTTGTTTGACTCCTGTGTTGCTTGTTTTCTGTGTACATTTCTTGAAAATTTGAAGCCCTCAGTGTATCTCTTCATACATCTCTTGCTAAAGTGACTTTGTAGATCAGAGGCCTTGACAAGCCCAGAGGTATACACTGGATTTTCTTTTCAGTGCAGGTTTCAGGTGTGCAGTCAGTACAAGTTACTGCCTTGTCAAGAAGGACCATGTGCAGATAGTCTTACAAAGCTGGTGGCTTCTGGCGAGTATGGGAAAAGCATGAACCATCAGCGTTTTAGAGCTCAACTCCTAAGCAGATACCACCTCACTAAACCATGTCGGGCATTATCTATACTGAGTGGTCAGTCTTTACTTATGTAAAGAAACAAAATGGAGCCTTTCCATGGCTAGAATCACTAATCACTGTTAGGAAATCTGTGGGAAGGAGGGTAAGAGGTGATCTAAACAGGGCTTCACAGGAACCAGGAGGCTTACAGTCACTAATACATAGTTGCAAAAAAGTAGTAGGGCATGTTGCTTTTAAGGCAAGTGATATAAAATAGGTTTGGAGGATCGATGACTGGGCAAATGGGTGTGCTGAGAGTATTGCAGGAAGTTAAAAGGTGTAAGATGTTGAGATGGGAGAGGAGAATGGAGGCTACAAGCCTGAGTTGATGATACTGTGGTGTAGAAGCAGGGTATGTACAGTCCCTTTAAAATCAGACCACCTACCCACCTCACTGGTTCCCTGGCTTACGGAATAATATGTCTGTTTCAGTCAAAAATCAGCTTCCGTGGCAAAAAGCTGAAACTGGGGCCAGCGATTAGAAAGCAACAAAACGTGCGTAAGTAAATAAATGTGTTCCTATTACAAATTTATTTTTTTTGTAATTATACATTAACATTCTTGATGTTTTTATCTCTACCTGTAATCTGTATTGCAATTACACTTTGGTTCTGAATTTTATGACCTCACTACTTGTGTGATATACAGTTTTGATAATAAAACTTGTGTTGCTAGCACAATGCAATACTGATGAGAGTCAAAACACAAGATTGTTTTGAGCTTGAATTCAAGTTCCTAATGAAATACATATGAAAATGTCTTAATGTGTTATTTTTCTTTGCTTTAAACCAAGGTTCTCATGTGCATCCGAGACCATTGTCTTTCAGTCCTCCTGCGCCACAGTTCCATAGTGTGTGGGGTAGTCAAAATATGGAGATGTACATGCAGCCTCCAGCTGTAGTGAACCCAGTAACTCAATATGTTCCGGTAAGGCTGTTCATACCACTGATTGAAAATTGTAGTGAAATATTTTTGAAGTTGCAAGCATATAAACTTCAGGAATACGTGTTCAGATTCTCATCTTACCCAATTATTTTCGTATTGTTTCCCTTAGTAAGAGGCATATCATTTCAGACCACTTTAAAAGAATGCCAACAGCCTTTTAATTATATAACAGTTCTTAAATGATGCTGTTACTTGTCACACATGCTCATGACAAATCAGATGCATCAGGATATTTAAGGTCCTGCTTCCCTGCAGCACAAATGGGAAGATGTAATTTTTAAACAAAGAAGGGATCAGAAGTTGGCTGTGGTACTCTTCTTTTTCTTTTCTCCTTCTTCTAGTTAGACAAATTCTTCATACAGATCTATTGTTTTTGTGTAAATACACTGTTATGGCATCTGCTGTTACCAGCTGTGATGGGAACAGTATGCATACAGGGCATCACTTTATTGATATTTCAGATAGGCATTCTTACTGAGGTATAGGCAGAGCTTATGAGTCCTGTTTTGTGAATAGAAGGCCTTCCAGGTTATGATCTCATGCTGTATTAACCCTGTATGATACAACATTATAACAGGGCAATATTAATAGTACACGGGTTGTTTTGTATCTTTTCTTCAGCAAATAAAGATGAGCAAATGTCAGTGACTTGCAGAAATATTTTTTTAGGAGCTTGATGGTAGTACTCTGCCCAGTTTCCTAAATTTATTGGAAGAGTGACATGGTGTAGGAGGAGATAATTCTTTAAATACTGGAATGTGACTTAAACTATTTGCTAAAGAAGCTGAGAAGGTTCCAGGTTAACATTGTGTCAGAGTATTTACAGTAAAGAAATGTTGGGTGATTGTCTGAATTGTAATACTTCGAACTAAAGGCAAACTGAATTGAAGAAACTGATTTTCAGGTTGAAGTCCATTATTTCCTGGCAGATGGTTGGTTCCAGGCCTACTTTAGGAAGTTTGAGAAGTGATGTACTTGTGAAATTACTTAAAAGATCATCTATAAGCAGATGGGGAAAGTCCAGATATGTCATACACTTTAGAATCCCACTTGGTGGTAGAGACCTTTAGTGCTTGAGGTGCTGAAGGCCCATGGGAAATCTCTAAGGGCTGCTTTTAAATATTGAAGCTAGTCTGAAACAGAAATTAAAATAACAATTTGACTACATGTTTCTAGAAGTGTGCTTCTGGCTTTATAAATACAAAACCTATACTTACATTTTTCTTTAAGCTGGCATTTTTAAAAAGCCTTTTTTTGCAGGCATACCCATACAGTTCACCGCCTTTATTGATGCCGCAGCAAGTTTCTGTAAGATATCAGCCTACCTTCAGCTATCAGGTATGTAATTCGGTAGCAGCAGAAATCCTGTTTGATACCTGACAAAAATTGAATGGAATGAACAGTTTCAACTGGAGTCTGATCTATGTTTCTTTCTGTGAATTCTGTTTTCTTTGAGCTCCTGCTTCACAAAAACTGAAAGTAAAACCAAAATTAGTGATATTTCTATGCTAATGCCAGGGAAAGTATTGAGTAACTTGGCATACTTTTTATAGTTGAGTTTTTAAAAAATATGCAGTGATACGACTTCCCAACTGGCAAGAGTACATAGAACTCTTATTTCTTGTGGGAAGGAGTTTTTTTGCATTTCTGTGTGCTATAATTTGGGTAGTTCATGTCAGTTATTTATACAGACTCACTAGGTTGGAAAAGACCCACAGGATAATTGAGTCCAACCATTCCTATCAACCACTCAACCACGCCTCTCAGCATCTCATCTTTTAAAAACCTCCAGGGAAGGTGACTCAGCCACCTTCCTGGGCAGCCTGTTCCAGTGTCCAATGACCCTTTCTGTGAAATATTTTTTTTCTGATGTCCAGCCTGAACCCCCCCCGGCAGAACTTAAAGCCATTCCCTCTTGTCCTGTCCACTGTCACTTGAAAGAAGAGGCCAGCTCCCTCCTCTCCACAACCTCCTTTCAGGNATTTTTTAACTCATAGGTGAAGTGTATGTGTAGGTCCTGTTATTGAAACTAACCTATCAGTTGGAAGTAACAAGAGGTTATAGTTGGTGTCAGTATGACTGCTGCGATTACCTGTAATTTTGAGAAGTCTTTTTTTAAATTTTTTTTAAAAACCTTGAATCAAGAGGAGGAAGGAGGTTGTTGAATTCGGTAAGGATGACCTTGTGCTAAACACTGAGGTATATGTGAAAAAGCTGTCTTGGACAGAAGGCTGAACTACTGTGCTGAAAAATCGAGACATGAAATGTTACAAATGATAGCTCTTAAAAAGCAGTTGCTTGCCCATGTTGGAAGTGTATAAATAAAAGTGGTTTTGTTCCAATTCTTTTTTTTAAGGTTCAACCACAATGGCTTCCTCAGGAGCACAGAAATTTTGTTATGCCTCCGGTAAGTCTGTAAAGTTAAACCTACAGAACCTTGTCTTCTCAGTTAGCACACTGTTTTGGCAGCTTGATATTAAAATTGTTGACTGGAATCTTGCATGTACTCTGGTCTATACAAATCTCTAGCAGCTGACAGAAGGTATTCTTTAGGAGCTGCCTGGCAGGCAAGGACTACCTCTGTGTTCTGGTCACAGAATTCCAGAACTTAAAAATGAAGAGAATTGATACTGAATAGAATTTCATGAAAGGTTAAGGGTAAAACAAGTGTGGTGACCTGATCATGAGTCGAGATCTGTATATTACCACTTTTTGTTCCAGATTTTTTTTTAAATTTAAAGAGCCTCTAAATATTCTCCTTTCCAAGTACTTTTTTTCTTTTTGAGCAGCTTTGAAAATTAATTGCCAGGCTGCCACAGGCTGTACGTGGTTTCTAAAGAAATAACTTGCATTCTTTTACTTCACATGAGCTGCATCAACAAGACAGAAAAAGTAGTGTATAAAGTTGCATTTTAGACACTTCTCTTTGGATGTAATCTTGTGTTTATTGAATATAGTTTCTATTAAGTATTTCAAAGCTGTAAGGCTTAGTTTTCTTGTGAATAATTTTCCTTCAAGCTCATTCCCAGCAGATGCTTATAGAATGTGTGAAAGGCTAATGGGGAAGAATGAAGAAAAGGGAACTTTGTGCATATATGTTGCTACCTGCATGTATCTCTCTCAATGCTATCTCTTATCATATTAGAAGAATCCTGCTCACTTCCAATCATGTACTAAGCTTTGCTTTCAGCTTCTCAGCAGCTCAGAGAAGCAGCCTTGTCTTTTTATGGAAGGTTTGTATTTCTGTTAGTAAAGTACCTTTGCTTTAATAGGGGCAGAAACAGACTCAGAGTTCAGAAGTCAAATGAAGTACCAATTGCCCTGTTGGCTTAGAATGTATTTTGTTGAAGCAACATCCATGATCATGATACAGCTGCAGTATATCACTTAACAATTAAATGGTAGCAAACCACAGTGTGTTCAGAGCAGGGGTGTGTAGTGATTTTCATTAGACTTTTGAAGCTTGATAATATGAGCAGAGAGCTTTTCTAGAAAAGCTATGCAAGTAAAGTAACTTTTAATATCATTGTTAACAGACTCTAGAGAACAGGCACACAAGGAAGTGGTAAACTTTACCCTTCAGTCTGCTGCTTTATACCCACCTATTTATTTAGTAGGTAATAATGATTTCCATTCATAAGTGGAATGCCTCACTTGTGGATGAGGTCAGATGTGATAAACCATCTGATGGTTAGGGATGGTGCTCAGTAAGGAGCAGTTTGCTAATACTGTGGGGTTTATGTATCTCCCAATAGTCTTGGAGTGAAATGACAGTTTTGGTGTTGAAGGACTTTTGAGAATGCCAGGTGGTGCACCCTATGGTTACTGTGTATAATCACAAATAATGAATTCTCTTGAGGTAAGCGGGGGGGACTCCAAAAATTCTGTTCTTGAAAAGAGAATGATTAATTGTGCCATTGGACTCCTGGTAAAATTGGCTGTAAAAGCTGCCAGTCATCTCTGGAAGCAGTGGGAATGAAGTTTCCATAAAGAGTAACTTTATCAACCTCTTTGTGATTGTAATTAAACTCTGAACTGGGTTGCCGATTGCAACACTGCCCTGTTACCAGAGGGAAGAGAGGGAGAGTTTTTTTTACCTGCTGGTTGTCTGTGAATTCTCAGTGCTTGCCTTCGTGGCTTGATCTGCTTGACTGCAAAACCCATACATGGAGAAAGTGGATTGAGGAGCCAACTCTCAGGAATTATTACAGTGAAGAGACAGGATATTTATTAGGATATATCCTTTTTGGAAGGACTTAGAACTGCCTTTATAAAACAGCGGGATACAGTATTTGCCCTATTCATGAAACTATCAGAAGCGTGAAGATAAAGTAGTCATAGCTTTACACATAGTTAAGAACCAATGACAACAAAACTGTGCATGTTTTCCCAGTGTTACTGAGATGCTACAGTATTAAAAATAATCTATGCAGGCTTGTACTGCAGTAAGTTATCACTGCACTGAGGATCCAGAATTAAGACAGGCAGAATATGCTGTTCCAGAGCCCACGCAGTTGTCTACTAGCAGTTCACAAAAGGTAAGTGATCTGAAAACTTCAGTGTTTTCTGTTATAAATTTTATTTCCAGAAATTTGCACTTGAGGATTATCTGGCTTGATGAAGGCCTCTGATCAGTATCCTAGAAGTTAACGTTATAATTACTGCTTTAGCTAGTGGTTCAATAGACTTTATCCAATTTCTGTGTACAACTTCAGAAGCCTCGCATTTCCTTGAATCTATTAATGCTTGTCTGTAGTGCTGAGGACTGCATAAAATGTGTGTTCTACTTCATTAAGTGCAGTAATGTTTTTGAGTGACAAGACTTAATCTGCTCAGAATTACAGGTGAAATTGCAGATACTTAAAAAGCAGGTTAGGCAGCACTATTTGCTATCTTATGCTGCTTTAAGATTCAAGCATGGGAAGTGTAATGTTTCCACTTGGTTCCTTTGTAAGAGGTGACCCCATCTTGGCCTACAGTTGGCTCTGAATTCAGTTTTCTAAAGGTGACTTTTTCAGCTGTCAACCTGTTCCATAACTAAACTGTCAAGTTGCTGGTTAGAACTCTTACAGTGTGACATCTGGAGTAATGATGAGTTACCAAGATTAAAAGATTTAAAAGAAAAAAACAAGACAGGTGAATGGAAGTTTACTCTGGAGTGCAAAGTAAACCCTGCAACACACCCATGTTGCTAGTAGTGGGTTGACGAAATCAGTATTGCTGTAGATGCACCTGTAATTGTATTTTAGAAGTTCGTGGACAAAAGCGTACAGACAATGGCATCCTGCTCGTTTAGCCCTGAGCACGGTCTGAACAACACCTTTGTGTCACAAGACTACTTTAAGGTATGTGGTCAAGCAAAATTAAATTGCTAAAGCACTACTGACCTTATATTTGTTCTATAAGATAGTGTAAAGGGGTTCGTATGTGGGATGCCTTTTGACATTTTATTCCTTCTTTTTATTCTTTTTTGTATGTGCACTGATATGTATGCATTTGGCTCTCAGTTGCTTAACTCTGGAAACAAGTGCTGAAACTCAATTCAGCGGTTTTAATAAGACTATATACATTTGCTGAAAGTCATTTCATGGATGTGTAGAGTAAGACTTGCTAATAATTTCTCTGTGACAAATTGCTGAAACGGCAGTGGGTTTCTCCCTAATTTGTATAGAGGATATTGAGTTTGAGCCTTGACAGTCTTGACAGTAGTTAAGAACCCACTGTGGGTGATGGCTCTTTATACTTTGTGTACAATGTTTGTGCTTTGACCCGTAAGCTATAGTCCAGATGGGTTAGCTGGTCATGGTGTTTCGCTCTTTGTAGAAGGGCAGTTTCTGATTGCATTACAAGTGGTATAGTTTCTGGTCTTTATTAATAGTTGTATTCTAGACTTGGCTTTGGTTTTTTTATTAAAGAACAGATGTGAACTAGGCTCATGTACTCTGAAGCAGAGTACAGAAGGTGTATTTATCAGGCTTGGTGAGGGTGAATAGTGTGCAGAATGTCTTGAGATACTTTCATGAAACTTCAGTTGCTTTGTTCTGCTTACTATCAAGAAAACTTTCTTCTGTCTTTTCTTCCATTCCAGGAGAGGAGGGCACATCACTCCAGAAGAGGAAAAACAGTGTTTAGAAGACTAGAAAGACATTAAAGTATCTAAATTCATTAACGTAATGTTACTACAGTTTAGTAGTAGATGCAGTATAACCTTTTTCAAAAAGTTGCTTCAAGTTGAAGTTTGTTCCTGTTCTGTCTGTTCCAATGCAGTTGTTCTTGCTTGAATTTCAAAGTTGTAAGAGTTGACAAGTTTCTAGGTTTTATTAATTATTATTAATAAATAATTAATTTTATTAATTATTATTAATAAGAATTATTATTATTGTTGCATGCTTTCTTTGATAACTAACTGGAATATTGGAGTATAATGAGGAAAAACAATCTTGGTTTGTTGGCATGTGAATTCTTTTTTGAGCTTTAAGGAATGTTTTGCATGTCACACTTTTTTTTTTTTTCTTCTTAAGCTATAATTTAAGTACTCTTACTGACTAGTTAATTCTTGCAGTTTAAGAATAGTTGCAGCTGTTTGCCCAAGAAATTGTATTTTAAAACTGAGTTCTTAAACAGTGGAAAAGATGATGTCAAGTTTTAACTCAGCTGAAGCCCCTTAAATCATGGTTGTCTTTGGACTACCTAATCAGTGTGGATTGTTCATTAATGATAGTTTATGTACCTGCAGTATGGAACATTTCTTAGTTTTGGAAAAATAAGAAAGCGAAGCCTGAAATTCCTATGTGTAACTTAACATTCTTCCATCTTATCTGCTGTATTGGCTACTCAGTAGAGCATGCTTTTCTTACTTGAAAAATTTTAGGAATACCTGTGTTTAAAACTGCGAGCAAGTATTGTGTTTAATATATGCTTTTGTGATGCAAACTGTTAACTGGAATATATGTAAACTTATTTTAATAACTATGTAGATTTTAGTCATGTGTTTTGAAACAATTCAAATAAAATTTTATTTTGACTTGGCATCCTAGAATTCTAGTGACATACTAAGTTAATACTGAAGTTTGTTTTAAGCTGTCTGAAAGATATACAGCAGAATAAAGACTACAGAATCACACAGAGTCACTAGGATCATTGAGTCCAACCATTCGTATCAACCACTCAACCACACCTCTCAGCACCTCATCCACCTGTCCCTTAAACCCCTCCAGGGAAGGTGACTCAACCACCTCCCTGGGCAGCCTCTGCCACTGCCCAATCACCCTTTCTGTGATTTTTTTTTTTTCCCTGATGTCCATCCTGAACCTCCCCTGGCAGAGCTTGAGGCCATTCCCTCTTGTTGTGTCCCCTGCCACTTGGGAGAAGAGGCCAGCTCCCTCTTCTCTACAACCTCCTTTCAGGTAGTTGTAGAGAGCAATGAGGCCTCCCCTCCCTCCTACAGGCTGAACACCCCCAGTTCTCTCAGCCCTTCCTCATAAGGCCTGTTCTCCAGCCCCTTCACCAGCTTTGTTGCTCTTCTCTGGACTCGTTCCAGAGCCTCAACATCCTTGTAGTGAGGGGCCCAGAACTGACCCCAGGATTTGAGGTGCAATCTCACCAGGGCTGAGTACAGAGGGAGAATAACCTCCTTGGACCTGCTGGTCATGCTGTTTCTGATACAAGTCAAGATGCCATTGGCCACCTGGGCCACTGCTGGCTCATGGTCAGTTGCTGTCAACCAACCCTCCCCAGGTCCTTCCACTCCTGGCAGCTTTCTAGACAGACTTCTAGTCTGTAGCTGCACAGGGTTGTTTTGCCCTGAGTGCAGGACCTGGCATACATGGCGTTGTTAAACCTTATGCCATTGGTCTCAGCCCAGAGGTCCAGCCTGTTTAGATCTCTCTGTAGAGCCTCCCTACCCTCCAGCAGATCCACGCTTCCACCCAGCTTAGTGTCATCTGCAAACTTGCTAAGGGAGCACTCGATGCCTTCATCCAGGTCATTGATGAAGACATCGAACAGGGCTGGAAGTCCAAATGAGAATTCCAGTTACTACAGATTTGTAGTAACAAAGTTCATTTTGTAGTTACAAGGAGGAGCTCTAAGAGTAGAACTGAGACCTGCCTTCAATCTTATATGTATGTTGGGTCTTAGTAAGCTTTTCTGCTATTTGACACCTCAGTCTCTCCAAACAAAAGTTGATATACCTCTCTTGTTGAGGATGTGTATGTGAATTTGGGATTGCCTCCAGTTTCGAGAAGTTTTAGACAAGGTAGTGGCTAGGAAAAGACATACCCAGGAGTAGTTTTTTGGACTAGAAGTGCTATGTGTTTTCATCATTTCAATTTGCATGGTTTTTTCAGACTGCTGTTGTAAAGATTGGTTGATTTTACTTTGCTTCTCAAAGCTTTTTTTAATCTTACACAGCTAAACTTGATGAGTTAATAAATCTGGAGTTTCTTGAGTATCAGGCTACCTCCTTTTGCAACTTTAAGTACCTAAACAGTGTACTTGGATTGTTAAAAGTTGTGAATGTCGGTTTATTGATAAAAGTAATCGTATCTTTGCAAATGCAGATTTCATTTTGCTTTATGTTTTAGTTGGCTTGATTTCCCTGGGATGTATTTGAGGCTTTATGCTGTAGCTATAAGAAAATGCAAAGTGCCTGTGTGTAGATCATTGAAAGAGTGTCAACACCAAAAGAAGAGATAAAATAGAAGATACCTACATAGAGTGCATATTTTATGTTTATTTGGCCAAATGTAACACATAAGACCATCTGGTGAGTGAGTTGATTGTTCAGTATGTTTGAAATGGTGGTGCTAGATATGAACTGTTCTTAGAAGCATGCTGAGAAGGCTTATCGCACAGAAATGCATAGCCCTGGCCTTATGAGTGCCATTTATTTTCTCTTCCATTAGATCATGTGCTGGTTTTGTTAGCAATTTCTCACCCGTAGGAAACTTAATTTCTTTTTATTCCCATCTGGGAATCTTGCATTTTGTGGCATGTGCCAGTAAAAGTAACAAGTTATAACTAAGAACATGCATTTTTTAATGCTGGGGTTTTTTTAAGTACCCTATAAGCATAACACAAAATCAGAAGGTAATCTCTTTTGTGTTGCATTCAGAATGTTGAAACATCTGTTTAATATGGCTGTAGCTGAAGGCATTTCTACAATAGGTGCACAATGGGAGCTTCTTGCAAATTTGTATCTCTTAAGTTATCAAATCAAGTGGACCGTGTTAATTGTTAACTAGTAGGCAGTAGTGAGTTCTTGTGGATCTGCCTTTGCTTTTACAGAGTACATACATTTTGTGCAGGACCAAAAAGCGTACAAGTCTCATTTAAATAGTGAAGCAGCTTTTTATCCAAAGAAACAATTATTTAGACAAGATAGAAAAATACAATGCTTGCATTTCCTCTGAATGATAGAGCTATGACACTTGTCTATTTTATGGTTCTTGCCTGAAGTGTCCCACTGTGCTACTTGGTACTGTGGCCTTTTACAAGCTGTGCCACCTGACAGCATTAGTCTTGGAATGAGACAGTCAGCCAGATGGTATTCTTGGATCTCCATTAGGATGATTGTCTGGCACAGACATGAATTTCCTGTCAAAACAGAAATATTTTTTCCTTCTAGGTATTTGTGTGCTAAACCGAAATGCTAAATTCTGTCTCACATGAAAGTGTTCTGATCCTTGAATGCTACAAAAACAAAATTATTTTCGTTACTTAATTTCACAGGATTTTCTTGTACATGTGTTAATGGAGCAGACATTGAAAGTCCTCTAACAGGTATACAGTCCATGTTCTTTGCAAGAGTGACTTGGTAGATCAGTATTTTAGGACAGATGATGTATAATGTAAAAAGTTTAATGTTTCCCACCTTCAATGCAGCTGAGAAAGTAAAATAACATGGTCCAGGCTATAGAGTAAGTATCAGGTCTTCAGGTTAAACAGGGATCTAAAGAAAAAGCTTAAGTAGCTTAACAATACAGATGGATTCTTACTTCATTCTCTTTCATTCCTACTCTGAAGTTTAGGCTGAACTGCACTTAAAGCTTCCTTGAAGGGGAGGAGTGGGAAGGGGGCCAAAAAACATTTTCACTTTTAAGAAGGCAGGTACCAGCTGAGTTTATGAAGACTTCTGTATTCCCTCAGTGACTGTTCTGGGCTTAGCTACTATGAATAAATTCAGAGCTTTTTTGCAGTAGTGTGTATTTCTATGTCTGATACTTAGTGCTTAAGGCAAAGGAAAATGGGTGGTTGATTTTTTCATATTAAGGTAGAGAAGGATGGGGTTTACATTTCAAAATGATTCTGTAAATTACAATGTCAGAGCTGAAAATAATGAAGTACCTTTATTAATGCAGTAACTGTTTTGGGGCTAGCAACATAATTGGTCACAAACTCTCAAAGCCCTCTACATATTTAGCCCAGTAAAGATGCATGCTGCAGTCAGTCACTTTCTGATGCAGTGGAATATTGGAGGTGCTGCTTGTAAGACACTAGAGGTCTGCAGCACTCCTCTACTCTTCCTGGGGGCATGTGTGATTGTAATGGTGCCTTTTCAGCTTCTACCTGGTAGCCTGTTCCTGTCGGTACTTCTGTAAGTCACACATTCAAACTTAAGTGTATTGTTTGATTTATCAAGGAAGCTGCTTTCCTTTTCCCCTATCTCATTCAAGAGTTACACATCTGTTCTTATCCCCTATGCTTTGTCTTAAATGTAGAGGAATAATATGTTGATGAAGGGTGCTTTTTGTTGTTGTTGTTCTAGAGCAAACTAAACCTGATGGTTTTCCTCTTCCTTTTGTCAGGGTTCCTTTCATGTGCTATGAATGACAGTTCAAGGAATTCCTAAACTTCTTTTCAAGTCTTCCTAGAACAACTTGGGACTGCAACTACCAGATAACAGAGAAAGTTCATCTGTGTCTTGGGGGAAAAAAACCCAGTGCTTAGAAGTCTAAAATATTTTGACCTGTGGCAGTTTGCATGGTCATACATACATAGCTGAGATGTGTAACTGTAGTTCCTACCATAAGCTAGCTTTAAACTGAATGTATGAAGTGGTTAAATAGTTGAAACAGGGTTAGTGGCTTCTGAACATTATAACCAGCAGGATGGGCATACACTTCCACCTCTGGATTTTGGGAAAATATTAGGGCAGGTAATAGAATATGGATTCCAGACACCGTACACTGAAGCTTTGACATACCTTTGCTGAAGTATCTTCCTTTCTCTTAGATATCTACTAGGGTGGAGATAATCTGAAGGCAGTGTCTTCAGTAACTGAGAAAAGGTACGTACTTTAACTGGGAGAAAATCCTCTTCAGACTTGTCAGGATTTGTAGGGCAATACTCCATGGTACTGAGCAGCTGCCCTGTGATTTGCAAGTGAGTTAAGTCTGCAACAGATGTTTGCCCTGTAGCCATTAGAGGGCTCTAGCATTCAGTGCTCGGTAAAAAGATCATACTGTAGCTAAGAGATGTCAAAGAGCAATTAAGCTGAAAACATAATTTGTCATAGTATGTCTACATAGCATATAGATAAAACCTTGGGCTGCGAATAAGGTTTCCCTTTTTTCTGAAGTTAAGGCTGTTCAATATCTTTATTTTGAGCAAACATGCAGCATTAATTTGTTCACTATATTAAAGTATTTTAAAAGGTCTTTAAAAAGAAAAAAGCAGCAAGTATTTATTAGACTTTTCACCTGTGCCAATAAGTTACCTGTGCAGATGAGTTACCAGTGTACCACCAAATGCTGGAATTCTAATTGAGGTTGTTTGTTTAGTACATGCATTCTGCTTCCACTAGAATAGAGATCTTTGTACTTTTATTTGCTGAATCTCTTCAAAGAGATCCTACACCAACAGGTCTTATAATAAGACACTTGTAAATACTGGACACCATCTATTTTTGACAGGGAAATAAATCTGTGTGGTCTCTGTTATATTTGAATGTTACAATAGCTTTCATAAAAACTTGTTAATTGTGCTAATCTCATTGTTGAGTGGTTATTCTCTGATTTAAGAGACAGACTTGGAAATAGTTTACTTAAGTAGTTTCATTAACTAGAAGTGCAATTCTGTTAACTTTTATGGTTGTTTTTTTTTAAGTCAGATAAAAAGGATCAGCGGAGCTTCAGAAATGATATTTTAGTGCTGTATTGCTCATTAGTAAATTGTGAAGTCTGGGCTGATTTAACTTTGTTTTGCCATGGTTTCTGGGGACTTTGTAAGGTGCACAGCACCCAAGAATGTGAAGCTACTGGAAGGTGAGGTGCTGCTGTGCTGTGCGCCATTCACACTAAAGCATGTTTTCTAGCACTGGGACAGTACTAAAACTTGTCTGCTGCAGAAAAGTAAACCTGAATATGAGTTGTTGACTTCTCTTGCTACGTGTAACTTGACTCTATTTGTTCAACTTCTAATAAGCCTTTTAGGCAGTTGGTTCATGTGGGGAATGTCTGCAAGAGATTCAAGAAACTCAGGATGTTCAAGCTCAGCAGTCAAGTGGATTGAAAGGGAAGATAATCCTGGAGCTGGTGCCTTGGCAAATCCTTGTGTGTCTAAGAACACTTTCTAGGTCCCTGTGTAAACTCATGGCTGCTGCAGAAACATTTATGTCTCTGCAAGTGTCTGGGGATGCATTTCCTTGACCTTGGGGCAGTGGACAAAACAAGCAGGCATGCCTGCGTTTGAAAGGTCCCTTATTTCTCTTTATTCAAATAATTAAGTAGGTCTTAAACTCAGGCCGGCCCTAACTGCAAGCAGAAATCCTCCAACGAAGTGAAGTTTGGTTACGAAGTGAGCAAGTAGACCTAATAATTCTTTGAAAAAAAGCTCAGCTTCAAAACTGTTATTTCAAATGGGATTCTCAGGTGAGACTGAAATACATATTTACATGATAAGCCTTGGCTTCAGTCTCTTCTTGTAGACTTTGATCCATTTTTGAGAAACCGTGTCTCAATATAGTGTAGCCCAGTATAGTGACTGAGCTGGGGGCAGCTGAGGGTATAGCAATTGTCACAGACTAAAGATCCATGAGGATTTCACTGTTTTTATTGTACTTCTTATTCACATTACACTTCTGAATATTTCAGCGTGATCAGTCTGGATAGATATTAACAATTTTTTACTAACATCTGTTTTATAACCCTCCAAGGTTCTGTTTCTGTGTGTTAATCTTCACACTGTGGTGGACCCAACTGTGCAGTCCATCTTTTACATAGAATTGTACCAGTTGCCATGGCAGCGCATAGCTACCTACTGGTGACAAAATAATAGGCATGTGACTTCTTTTGATAACTGTCACAATGTAATTTCGTCAGTAGCCAGCAGGTGGGGCATTAAGCTAACAAAAACGTACCAAATGTCCTAATTTAAAAATGTTTCTCTTTTGGAACACTACCCAGTCCTCTGCAATAAACTCCATCCATGGCAGAATGTAGCAATTCTTATTGTAGGCTAATTAGCTTCTGCATTAAAAAAATACAGCTGTAAGAAATGCTGTGATAACACTTTGTAGCTTACCAAAGGTTATGTTATTGCAATGCACAATGGGTTTGGCAGAAAGGCAGGATTTATTAGCAGGTTTGACACTGGTTCTGAGCTGGGCAGTCCTTAGGGAAGCAGGACAGGGAAGTTTAAACCACTGATGTGTTCTGTAGCTGAAGAATTTGTGTCAACTTAGGACACTTTCCAGTTCTCCACTTCTACAGTTCTTACAAGAACATCCTTATATGAACTTGATGGTATTTCAAAAGGAAATAAGTCAGGAAAAGGTTTGGTCCTCCTCCTGGCTTCTGGGCAAGTCTTTTATCCTGCAATGTAAATAATTTGTTAAGTACAAAATAGTAACAAGAAAAGCTTGCAGTGATGCTTAAATCTCAGTATATTCTCAATTTACTCATTTAGCTGCAGTTTCTGTTCCTTTTTTTTAGAGAGGTAGGGTTGAGACCAGCAAAAACATAGTCTGCTTCTTTAAAGTGGATGGATACCCCTGCATTTCTCTTTTCTTGTAAATGGAACACAGTAATTGGCAGTGGATGCGAACTCTGCAGTGTTGTTTACTTTTCCTACCAGTGCTTAGTGTTACCTGCTGTTTTCAATATTTCCTATGACCAGATCCTCCTAGGTTGGATGGAGGAGGGGAGGGCAGTTATCAGGCAGAAATTGCGGATGATTCAATTTTCAGTTGCTGTGTCTGCTTCCCCATGGGATTTATGAGCTCTCAGAAACATTTGCTTTCTTGGGTGACATTTTCCAATATAAATGACACTGACAAAATATTATGAAGCCAACAGTGAACAGCCCGAAAAGAAAAAAGTTAGGATTCACTTATATGTTGGCTAGTCTTGTTATTATAGACACACCACTGAAGAAGCAAAATAAAGTATTGATTTACTGAGTTCCTATATTTGGTGGTGACCTTTAAATAATATTAGTTAAGAACTAATTTACCTACCCCGATCAAAGTTTGTCTGGTTCAGTATTGTAAGTAATTATTGGAAAACTGTCTAAAAATGGAAAAGCACGAAAGCGAGGAAAGGGATTCTAAAGAACATGCTGAGCTTCTAGTAGCTTGTGCCTCAGGATTTCTGAGCTAGAGGTTGTCTTTGATCCTTCCTTTTGGTATATATTGAACAAAGTAGAAAGGCAGGCTCTCCTGAGTATTTTCACAGAATCACAGAATCACCGGGTTGGAAGAGACCCATCAGATCATCGAGTCCAACCATTCCCACCAAACACTAAACCAAGTCCCTCAGGACCTCGTCTACTTGTGACTTAAACACCTCCAGGGAAGGCGAATCAACCACCTCCCTGGGCAGCATGTTCCAATGCCTAATGACCCTTTCCATAAAAACTTCCTCCTAATCTCTAGCCTAAATCTCCCCTGGCAGAGCTTGAGGCC
>WAAB01022898.1:0-27580 GCA_013389865.1 Piaya cayana
GGCACCTTCCCTTGTTGGTTCAAATTACTTCTGAGTTTTAAAACATAAATGAGCTGAGAATCATGTCTATATAAATAAGATGTTTTTGGAGAGAGCACTGAAGACAACTGAATTATAAAAAGGAATGAAGAATCATAGGTGATAAATATTTGGGTAATTTTATATGCACTGGATATTCCTTCAGAATAAGAAAATTTACCAAGAAAAGAGACTTCTGACAGTCTAAAATCAAAGTTTTTATTTGCAGGGTTTTGTTACGGCAAGAAAAAGGTTTGGCAATCTATCTAGATTTCACAATTTCCAACTACTCAGTTTATTTGTGAAAATAGGAAGTTTACCAGAAGCCACACTTCCTATTTCAGTGACATGAAACCAGTAGTTATTCATAGGCAAAGGCGACTGGTTAGCTATGTGGCAATCTGGGAGATGCTTCTCCTTCCCTCAGTTGAGCACAGGGAAGAAAAGAGCCGCTGCCACAACAACCCTAATTTTCCTGGAAACACCTGTGCATACAAATGTTCTTTCACAGCTAAAACCAGCCAATTTTCACATTACACTGCTGAGATGTTCCTAGCAGAGGGTGTAATAGGATGTGTAACAGTACCAGTATCACTTGTTTAAAGCACCCTGAGCTCCACAGTCAACAACTGGTACTTACAAACACTAATATCTGAGCATGTCAAAAGGCAGGAAAGGGGCAGAAGTAAGTTGTAAAGGGGCAGAAAACCAAAAGCACTGTAGGACAAGGGATGCGTAGTCCCTACACTGCAGTGGTTCCAAAGTACAAAAATGTATAAGACAGGACATAGAGCAGAATTCAGGGATGAAACCATGCTTGAATTTACTCAAGTCCTAAATCAAGAAAAAACAGATTGATGAGTGGGCTATGGAGGCCTTCCTCCTTGATCAATAACCTGGCCACTGCACTGATTATTAAGATTTTTGACACCCATGCTGTTAGATGCATGTGAACTGAATTGCTGGCAAAAACCTATAGAGGCTGTAAATATAGATTTACAAATCATTCAGAGAAGCCCAAGAATTACCCTCTTGTGTACAATAATTTAGTGGTACTCAAGTCCCTTCTAAGGTCCTGGGAACCAGAGCGAATGCAGAGCCCTGCTGAAGTTATAAAGCTGATGCCATTTCACACAAAATTTTAGCAAGTTTTACTACTCAAAGAATTCTATAAACATGTAAAAATGTCAACTCTAGAAGAAGCAGAAATACATAACAGAAAATTAACAAACCTCAAAAGTCTTTCATAACATTCATGCTTAAATTTCAGCATGAGCAGTCTCCAGTATGGCAGTCTCCAGTGCAGGTGGATTCATATTCTTTGCTTTGTACCATCTGGCAACTTGTTTCTACCTAAAAGCATGAGATGGGTTAAACACACTGGCCCTTGGCAATCAGAAGAGATCAATGGATCCATCACACAGAATGCCAGTGCCATGTAGCTGGTGCAGTTTTTGTACAAGTAACATGCCTAATTATTAGATGGGTTATTATGAAATGGGATTTGGAATTTTCCTGTGAAAAAAAGCTTATTAAACATTGTCTTTTTAAAGAAATTTAAGGGCTATGTGCCTCTTTGGTGTGTAACAAAGAGGGATACATCCCCATGCTGAAGGCAGGCATTTGCCAGCTATTGCTACAGAATATTACACAGAATATTACACAGAACACCTCTGACTCTGAAGTGTGATGAAAAGGAATGTAAATCAGAAACGACACATAAACGAAAAAGAGACAGACAATGAATTCTCAGTAATCTCAAGGCTGAGTAGCTTTTGAATGAAGAGCACATTTAACTATTTATTTGAAGTTTAATATTATTTCTCTGCCCACAATTTCTGCCATTCTTGAGAGGTGCTGCCAGATGGAAAAAGAGAAAGAGACTATATTGTTTATACAAAATCATGGCTTCATGAAAAACAATTGAAAAAACATGGCTAGGGACAGCCCTACTGCCAGGGAAGGGCAGTAGTTTTGTTGGGAGATTTTGTTCTTCTCTGTAGATGGAAGTCCTCCAAAGTGGAGGAAAAATAGAAAATATTAAGTAATTTGTACAGAAATTTTGTACCGTATTGCATGCAAATTTAAAATGTCATCAAAGCAGCACCACCTTTACCATCCAATAATCTATTCCAAGTGATATCTGTCGAAACCTAGCAACATATACCAAGTTAGTCACAGTTTTGATTTACACCTAACACATCTGTCAATACTACTAGCTTACTACCCCATTTTAATCTCACATGCATGAAAATCTAACAACTCTTCAAAGCTATTAGGAATTAAGGCATCTCCATAGAACTGTAAAGTATTTTCTCTGTGGAAACAAAATTGGTAAAAGACAGAGGAAAACTGATAAACTCTGCACCTAATTCAGTATCTCCTTCAGGATTTGTCCTTATCTCATGCAGGATAACACAGGGCCTGGGGAAAAAGGGAAAGCAGCATGCTGAGTACTGGAGATAAAAATTACTGGTCATCATCTTTTATATGTAGAACAATCTCCATATCAAATACATGGCAAGATGAAAGAGGAATGACAGAATAGGCAGAGGTGAAAGCAAAACCTTCCTTATTTACATGATGTTTTTCTAGTTTTGTTTTGACAGACCATTCTAGCAAATGCCATGCAAAGGGAAAGCAACTGAAATGTATGTTTAAATTAAAATAATAGAGGGTATTGGTGTCACATACAGACCACAAATAAGACATTATGGACAGCACACTGTAGGTACAAAATCCTTAAAAGAAATTATTCAGCATCATGACAGTTATTGCTTTCTTCATGTGACAGATGTAATATAGTGACTCAAACAGCTATAGGCTGCCCTGTTGAATAAATATCAATGCCACACAATGCGATCTACAAACACAATGTCCTCAGCAAATTAATACTGATTTCAGTTCTCTGTAACTTATCCATGTGCTGCACTGTCCTCTTGGAGAAAGAATCAGAATTGGTACCTGCTGTATGTATTCCCTTTATCTCAATACGTTATAGGAAATAAATTGACTTCTGGGGGCCTAAAGAAACTGTACACTTGAGCCATTGTTCTTCAAAAAAAAAAAAAAAGCTAAAGCCAACCTTGGCTGGGGTAAATGAACTTTATCGTGCATGACATTGCCCTTATGGTCCATATAATTATTACCCAAGACATTTCTTGAAGCTTGTCAGATGTGCAGATGAAAGAGAGTATGAACTGAGGATCTATGTCTTGGTTTCATAGGCTTGTGGACACAATTCCCATAAAGATATTGCTAGTAAATACACTATTACATTTCAATTCTTTTAATAGAAGAATGTATGCTAAGCCATCAGATGGGACAGTAATTTTTAAGCAGCCCTTCTGATGGCATTTTCACAAATTTGTGGTTGCCCAAACTGCAGTGTGGTACACAAAACAAAGTATTGTTACAAGAGTTTGCAGGGAAGGTCTGTCATAAATATTGTTTCCACATTGAACACGGCATTGATCATATTTTTCAACCTGGCTGAGATTTTATCTAATATATTTTATACAAGTTCATACATTTAGCATGTAGTAGAATACAGTGTAAATCATTAGCTAAATTGGAAGTTTGGCAAACCTTTTTTTTTTTTTAGAGTCATGGACATATAAAAGCCTTTCAGAGCCATTCACATTCATTCAAAGGAGGTGAATTTAATTACATGCAATTATTTGAATTTAGAATAAATCAGTAGCCTGCAAACTTAAGAGCTGTCCTGATAGTCATTAGGAGATTCATGTTGAGAACCCATGAATCTCTTGTGAATGCCTCCTGCTGCAGCTGTAGGACAGCGTTCACAACGCCACTGCTGCATTTGCAAAGGCTTTTATTCAAACCCTGGAAATGCCCCAAGCCACCAGCCTGAGGACCAAGGCTCTACTTCTTTTCTTGTGTATATATTCACAGGTCAAATCCATGTGGTCTGACTGTCATCAAGAGCATGTTGTGCTGATATTTTGTCATAGGCATGTCCTATCTTTCTTACTATTAGAAGCTGAAGATATTTTCTTCCCAGGGAGAGTTCCAAGCAATCTTTACTTTGTATGTAAGACACTCTAAAAGGGGCAAAAATGCAACTAGGCCAAAATGCTGAGACTTTGAAACAAGGAAATAATACAAGTCTATGGCCTAAGGACAAAAACCAGCATTCACATAGGTTGCAAACCACAACCTCTATTAATGCATCATTTAGGTGCTGAACACTATAGTTCTGGTTGAGCAGTGTCATGCTGAGCTATTGCTGTCCTGATGCAATACCAGATGCAGTCTTTCTTCAACAAAAGCATTTATAGGAAAGGAGGAAGAAAATATTTAAACTTTCAAAGTCTCACAGAGATAGGTGACACAAAAGAGTGTCTTAGGTTCATCCTGACCTGACTTGCCCAAGAGATTCCTTGACTGATTCTCATCTGTTTTTCTTGCTTGTCTTCATCTATAATGCCAATGGATTAATTTCTTCATAAGATGTTAATGCCTTAGAGTAGCAAGGCAGAAGATACAGCAAAAGCAAAGGGACAAAGCAAAGAATGATTTGACAATGATTGCTCTTCAAACCATTACAACTGGGGGTGAGAACCAAATCTTCTGCTGACAAACTAATCAAAATTGCAGCTGCTAAATGCCAAAATCATCTAAATTGCATTAAGCTATTTTGACTTTCACAGCAGCTACGCATATTTGTATTAGCTCATGCAACTTACACCTAGTTTATAGGCTCACATTCCAGGCAGATTTATTTCAGATTAGTTCAAATACTCATAAGTCTATTTAAAAAATGATGTGAAGATCCAAAGAGTCACACCCCAATTTTTTTGAGCAGTGGTGACTGACATCCATGTATCATCACATACATATGCACACTAACTTGCTCATATAGAAGCATGAATGGAATCCCAATTTAAGAGACCAAACATTCAGATTATTAGTGTGTGTACTACTCCCAGGAGATGAAAGAGAAGTAGCAGCTGTCATCATGAGATCTCCATTCTGAGGCAAGGGAAGTAGACTAGTCCACAGGACAAGAAACAAAAGATCTAGACTGAAGTTCATCTCCTTGAGGAGGTAGCATTACTTCCAGACTGACAAAAATGATCTCTTTTGGTCTGTGGGACTGTAGTGAAAAGTCCAGGGCCAGAAAGGTAGAGCAGGTTGTTTCCCTTAGACTCTTCTTGGTCTGTTATTGAAACAAGTGGAGCAGATCAGCTTATTTTCCTAAATGATTAACTTTGCTACTTTTTCTGCTCAGCACATCAGATAAAGAAGTTTATTCAGTTAGCTTATTTATTTACATTCCTTCACCAAAGATCTCACCAAGCAAAGCCTATTTGATGATTTATTCTTTGCTAAAGGGAAAGCTTATTTACAATATCATCTTATCATAAACTTCTTAAAAGGAGGATTTGGAACTGGAATTCATAATAACAAAGAAATTTGACTTCTCTGAAGAGGTCATTTTTGTTATCCATTTTGCACTGCAGAAGGAATGAAGCCAACTGAACCCAGATGGGGCTGGATGTGGCATAACAACTTTGAAGTTTTGTTTGCTTTTGTGGGTTGACCTGCTTCCCATCAGAAGAAATCACCTTCACCTAACTGGAGCTCTTCCAAAATATGGTGGGGGGGAGGATATAAAGGATTCATATGCTGGGTCCCACAGAGGGTGCTCTGTAGCAAAGAAGTTGCACAAGAAGGATCACCTCTGGTGCAAGCAGAGAGGAAAGAGTAAAAAAAGTTCAAAGACAACTTCTGAGTGAGCTCTCTTTAGTGCCCTGCACTTAAGACTGAAAAGAAGCTGGTGAGAGCTGAGAGCACATTGTACTCTGCCCGCATTCATAACAATCTCTGGCTATTTCAGGTAGCAGCAGCATTCTGATCGCTCAGGCCAGTCCCATCTCCCTGATGAGACATTTAAGATGGACATAAAGGTGGCTTAGAGTCAAATTTGCCTCATGCCATCCCTCCTTGCCCCACACACTGCAGTGTTTTGGCAGATGCTCAGCCAAATTCTCAGGAAACGGAGGATAAACTTGCAAAGAGGAGATGAAGGATGGCTCCATATCTCTCATTTGGCACTAAGTGCTTTACCCTTCTCTCACTGTTAACCTGCTTGGGCAGAGGATTTCGCATTGGTAACAGACTCTAAGAGATAAAATGTATTTTAAACAAACGATCCATCACACAGTTTTTTTATAAAGTAAAAGGTGCCTGAAAGCCATAACCCAGTATGTCTCTCTCAGAGTAGCCAACAGGTTTGAAGAGAGGGTTTGGGCACACACTGCATTTCCCTAATGCTCCTATTTCTTATATTAAGACCATGTCTGAACTCACTTGCTCTTGATAACACACTCATTATTTTAACTATCCATAGCGGGGAGTGGCCTGAGAGACAGAATCCTTTGCTTAATTAAACCAGTGTCCATCTGCCTCCCATGTTCAAGCAGGAAGGAGAGGTCCATGGAAGGCCTGTATTTCTGCACGTCTTCTGAGGCCAGGAATATCAGAGCACAGTAACATCACAGTTGCAGCCCAGCCACTCCTGAGCAGCACAGGAAGCTCGGGAACATGGTAGGAGGAAAAGTAAAAGAGATTCCCAAAGCTGGTTGGGCAGCAAACAACTCACACAGAAACTGGGCTGGAGGCACCCAAAGGGACAATGGGCTGGATTTGCTCTGCTGTAAGGATGGGGCATCGGATCTGCTCTGCAAAAGCTGAGTGGTGGTGGACAAAGCAAGAGGGGAATCTCAGATAAATTTTGGTCACAGAAGGATTTAGACACACGAAGAAGCATAACTCTTGTAACACAAGTGAGGAGGCACTATTTAATTCTTCTCAGTCATCCACAGAGAAAATAATATTCAGAGGTGTTGAATTTATTCCTCAGCAGGTGTCTGTTGCTGTCAAAAAAGAAAATATACATTTTCAGGAATGTCATATCTGCTCAGACATCTCTCAACAAAGCCCTGCTGGAGAAAAGCCAAGTCGTTTCCAGAAATGAAGTTGAGATAGGATGAAAATATCAATGCTGTGATTGAAGTTTCATCGCATGAGACTTCACTGGAGCAAGCAATGTTTAGTGAACTGCTATACACCCATCGTCAGATTTTTTTATATTGTAAGATGCAGAGATGCAAAAACAGTTTCATAAACGCCATCTTCAAACTCTCATTGTTTTCAAGGGGATTAGCCACATAGACTTTTTCCATTTGAAGACACCCTTTACTGAGCTTAAACCTCTTCTCAGTTCTACTGCCCTTCACACAAGCATACCAGTTGGCTACCAGTTGGCAGTGGAGGGAAAACAGCAAAATCAGACTTGTGGTTTTGGTGCAAGATGTTACTCAGCATGGATCGGCAAATTACAGGGTTAATCATAGCAAAGGGTGCCTTAGATCTCCTTCCAACTACTCACAGACCTCCTGTGCCTCCCCTGAGCTTTCCATGAATCCTTGGCTGTCAAGCTTACTCTGAGCCCACCATTAATTAATCTGCTAACAGAAAGAGGGTAAACCAAGAATAAAAAGAGTGCCCACAGGCTTGCACTGCCCACTTACCCAGGGCTGAGCTAGGTCAGGACCATGTCCCCCAGGCCTTCCTTCCTCTGTCTGCTTCACCAGAATAGCAAGAGTGAGAGCTTAGGGAGGATCAGGATCCAGCTTCTTCCCAAGTACAAGGTCTGCTACTGAAAACAGGTCCTGGAATGTGACCAAGGCTTCTCACCCAAGGGTTCAGCTACATGTCACCTCTGAGACCCTCCTAGCTGGCATGCAAATGTCCAAAGCACTTCCTAGAGATAAGATACAAAGAGAGGCTGAAGCTGTGACAATGGTCTATTTTTTCTTAGCTAAAGTTAGGGTTACATCTGTAGGTTTTAATGGGGATAATTTGTATGGTTTTGGTCAACAGGTGTTTTCTAGCTGTTGTGCTCAACTGTCCCCTTGAGTTTTCTATTTATATCTTACTGCAGTTAGCCCAACCACATGGACAGGAATGCTATCTTCATTACTCTGGACTGACTCCATCCAGAATCCACATAAATCATGACGTTTTCCTGTTAGCATATTTTCACAACTCTGAGCTGAACTGCAAGTTTCGCACCACCAGAAGAAGCACACAAGGATAGGTGCCCATGATGCTGGGGGTAAAACTCTCGGGGTTGTTCTCCTATTTCCAGAGGCAAGAGGAAGAAAAAAGGGTCAAACTCGCAATGCACACAAGTACTGGAGGTTAAAGACAAGCCCAGAGACTTGTTGCCATTTGCAGGTGAAGCTGGAGGCTGTTAGGTCATTGCCAGGGAGGAGAGCACACACAATCACGTCTTTCTGCATCTGGATGATTTTCAGCAAAAAAAATCCCCATGCACAGTATAGTAACAGCAGGTGGTACTTGCTATACATCTATATTTGCCCCCTATATAGAACAAATCCCTTATGGTTTGGGAAAAGGATATGGAACAACCAGTGTCCTTCATCTGCATTCATGCATACCCTCAGAAAGATATGACCTGGAATATAAACACAGTAATTGACTTGTTTTAGCAACATCAGAACTGGGGTAAAACCTCAGTATCGGTTTGCTCCCTCCAGGTCTGAGGGTTGGTCCATCTGGCAGGCAGTGCATTGCCTCACAAATACCTCAGAAGCACGTGGATACAGGCATAGAGCGTGCATAACATGCCATCAGAGTTCAATAAAATAAATTGGAGGAGCAAAAGCAATTTTAAAAGCACAATTCACAGGAAGCACTGGATGATTTACAGAAGCCAGAGGCTGCAAGCTGACAGGAAAATAGCTCCTCACAAATTACTTATCTTTCAGGTCAGTCACTTGAGAGAAATATAGGATGGTCAAGAATCACTACCAAGATGTGATATGTATGCAGATGGGCTGCTACTCACTGCAGTGTCTCTCTCCAAAAACATGAACTATGAATATGTAGGTTCCCTAGAACAACAGAATTGCTTGTTTCCCTACTTTGTACACATTTGCAGTTCTTCAAAGATAAACCAATACTGAAAAGACTGGAAACTCTGAAGAATGAGCATTTCATTCTATCTGATTAACAAATCAATTACAAAACCAATATATTTGTCCCTATTCCATAGAAATTACAAAAAAAAATGGCACAGGTGATCTTAAAACATTCCTGGACATCACCATAAAAAAAAGTTGCCATACCTGGAATAAAGCAGCAGCAGCAAAATGTATCAATGAATAAAGCTAGTCTGACAACCACCAGGTGTGAAAGCACAGCCTTTGTCATAGAAAACAGCACGTGAAGAATGAATAGAAAGCTTGAATCCAGTTTCTTTTGGTCTCTTACTAATGATTATTGGTTTGGGTCAACATCACTGAAAACCCATAGCAGCAGATACAGGATGTAGGGAAAGGTATTCTGGATTTCTGAGATGCATTTGGCATTTCCATAATTCAAACATAGCATGTTACTAGCCTGCATATTCTCTATAAACCCATGCCAAACAGTAGAAGATTCCTTTGAGTTCTTCCCTTTAACAGCTAACAGTTTTACTAAGCTATGTTTTCATTTGTTTTGCTTTACAATGTTTCAAATTTGGCCTGTATCTGCTGCACTTACCTTATTTTTGTGTGTGTGCAGTGAACTCGAATGTACCCTTACAATAAATTTACATTTTAGCAACTCTAAGGGCTGCCTACTTCTTGTCTGCACTAATGGCAGAAGGTGTGGAAAAATAATTCAATTGCTATGACTGTAACCAGAAGTCATAATAATAATAATGAAATTCAAAATTGAAACTAATATACCAGTTGCACTCTGCCCACCTAAACAAGAAAGAAAAAGCAGTGGCAGCTTTTTTTATCTTTACAGTCCTCACATACGTTTTGTAGTGGCTGGTCTGAGGTCAGGAGATGCTAGTGGCCACAGCGAGAGGGGAAGACTGCCTGAGACAACGGCTCTACTTACACAGATGATCAAAGTTCCTGGTGACATCTGGAAATGTTATTTATGTGAAAAATGAAGATTTTGGAGGCATTCTGAGATCTCCCAACATTAAGAGGTCAACCAGAGCTTAGCCCTTCAGCACTTACCAGCCTGTAACATAGCAGTGCTGACTGGACCTAGCACAGCACCATGGAGCAGAATCTTGCCCCTAGACTTTGTAGTCTTGGCTTCCCCAGCAGCAGGCCTCTTTGAAACAGTCTCACATCAAGCCTACTCACATAAACAGGTTGATCTGTGAGAAAACCGTACTCTTGCTTTAACTGAGGGACCAGATTTTCAGTCAGACCCACTCAGGTTGTGGTGCGTATGGCCTGGACTGCAGGACTGCATCTTTACTTTGATGGGGTATTTGTCTCACTTTTGAGAGATTACCTTGATAATAAAACCCATTTATTCCTTTTCAAATTAAGAACTGGAAAATCTTCTTTCAGCACTTTTTATAGCACATTATATGTTCATGTCCTTTTCAAATTTATATACAGTGCTTCACTTTCAAATGAAGAAAAACAAAGAAACAGCTGCAATCTTCACTTGATAACATTTATTCCATATTTTCTGAAATAAGCATGAATTTTAAGAAGCCCATAAGCAATCAAATACAGCCACAAAACCCCCATACTAATCCTAAATAAGAAGCACTATGAGAAACACACAATATTTAATGAAACGATACTGTACATCAACAACCTTTAGGAAACAAACAACGCAAACCATATGCTTAGTTTACTCACAATATAAAAAATTTTAACCTTTAAAGAAAAATATAGATTCAGTCCAATTGTAGGATCCAATCCCATGCCCACTGAAGTCAATGGAACTTCTGTCATTGATTTCAGTGTGTAGAGGATCATGTCCTTACTTTGCCTCAAGAAGGACTTTAATTATTATACAAGGCCTAGCCTGAATACTATTAGAAAAATGTCAAACATCAACTCAAGACTGTGTTTCAGCAACTTTCAGGAAATAATGGAGAAATAGGTCAGCTATCCATGCATGGAATAAGGCAAAAGCTAATTCATTCAGATTAGGACAATAATTTTTACTAGTTTCTTTTTCACAACACAAACATTTTAGACTTTTTTAATTAATGGATATATTATATATCATATTATGCTTCACATTTTTTCCTACCTCTACTGAGAAAGCTGGCACTGACATGTCATAAAGAACTCCTCATTAATTATTATTTTCTGTTCTGTAACAACCACAAGAAACTCATCTGGGTTTAGTAATAGTGTCTACCAAGAAAAAAGCACACACTATCATAAGCTTATAGTTTATAGAGCTCAAGGTACATTAAAATGTAATTAATGAAGTTTGCAAATTCTGTTTTAAAATATTTTTCCAAACTAAAAGCTGCAGAAAATTGGTTCTTAAATATTCTACAGAAAATCCTGAAGCATCTAATGATTTAAATTATTTATGCTTTCTTCTTAAAAATATTTAAATTAGGTTAGTAGCCCATCCTTTTCAAAAATAATGCAAAAAAGATACACTAGATTACAAATCTTTTGTCTTAATCAGTGTAACCAAAGGTTTGTCATCTGGGCTGTAATCTTCATAAGCAATGGGGGTTGCATCATACATTGCAGGTCGGGATTTCTTGCCAAACCTGGAAATAAAAGAAAGTATTTGGTGACAAACAGAAGAGTCAATGGCAACAACCCACTGAGTTATGATGTGCTGTCAGAAATGAACTCAAAGACCCTAGGAAAATTCTGCATTGTATTGCAACATGCCAGAAGTACAAAAGTTTAAATATCTGAGCTGCAACTTTCAAAATATACATATCAAATAAAACAAATAAATAAATAACCAATCAAATAAATAAAAAACTTGATGGCAAACAAGAAGTAGATTCCATATCAAAGGCAACAGGAATTCTGCTGCAGAGTTCAGCAGTATCAGAATAAGGGAAGACTGTGGAAGGCCACAGTGAAACTCAAGTTTCAATACGGCCAGAATTTTGTTTTAGACATAATAAACAAACAACAGACAACTTTGTCACACTTGTATTTGGTAGTGCAACACTTGTGCACCGTCTTGAGTAGCAAGCTGTAGTCAAAGCACTTAAAAATGAACTTGAAGTCTTTGCTCACCTGACATCCACTTGAGAAGCACGTTGAAATTATCAACATACTGAAGCTGTTTGCAACACCGACAAAATTAAGGGCAGTTGCAATGCCACATAAACATGCTAATCCAGCAAAGGTTCACAAGCAATAGAATCACATCAACAGGGGTGCTTCTCCTGGACAACCATCACTACTAAAAACCAGGCTGGATCTGCTAGTTTAGAGAAACCCCGTGGCCCCATCATTGAGCCCCAGATCTGGCATATCCGTAACTCCTTTAAGTGCCTTTGCATAGCATAAACAATCTATCACCCTTCAGATCATTTATTAAGATGCAAAACTAGTGCTAAAAATGCCGCCTGAAAGTGCAAAAATTACTAAGGCGGTCTGAATACAATTACAGGAACTTTAAATAAAAAAACGGAATATGGGAAAATTAGGCAAAAAAAAGTGGTCAAGTCTGCTTTCCTTATGGAACCAATGCAGATAAAATACTGACACAGAAACAGAAAGACAAGTTGTTTACATAGTGAGCCACACAAAGGATTTTATCTCCTTCTTATGTACCATATTAAGCCTATATTAATTTAAACTGAGCACACTCAAAGGTGTGTTTCAGCAAATTTTGAAGATAATATTTGGACAACATTAACTTGAAGTCCTTCCAAGACTTTGATGCAACTCTCTGACTGTTCTAATTTAATTTTTGTCTGTATTCAGTGATCTAGAATTGATGACAAAACTAAAATGGTCAGAAGCATTACAATTTATATGGTCGAACTTTCTTTTTTTGAACTACTTTTGCTGTCAATAACGCCACACTACATGCATTTCCATGCATAAACATGTGACTTTTTCTATAATTTACTTTAATAAATACAGACAGTTCATGTTTGCTCATCAGCTTTTTGATGGATAAACCTGATTTTCTGTAAATCAGGTAAAATTGCAAGAATTGAATGAAAGAATTGAGTTATAGCATCTTCTTATATTCTCCATCACTCCTATGGGCTTAAATGAAATATAGTTTTTTCACAGATACAAATGATGGTAAAATTTTACCCTTTCAGACAGGTAACAAATACACTGCTTGTTGCATGTGGTGAAGCAGTACTAAATCTGTGCTCTTGTGTTGGTCAGGGATGACATGTGCCCCTAATTGGAAAAGTCTGAGAAAAGCCCACAGCACATGTGCTAATTGTTTGTGGCCTGGCTGAGACATCTAGCTGGTTGACCACATTGCTTTGATGAGGCAGTTCTGAAGCCAGTCCCTGCTAGTAACACTAGACTGAGTTAACACAAACCTCACAAGTCTCAAACCAGAATTGTTAAATAGGAAATCTTAGTCTGATGGGTGTGGATCTACTTGGATTGCACAAAGATTTTATGCTATTCGATTGTTTAATTGATGACATAAAAGAAAACATGAAACAATTACCAATACAATCTGTAGAGATGATGATTCAAAGGGTAATAAATACTGCAAAGATACAAATCCCTGTTACAGAGTGTGCTGGATCAGTTCATAGGCTGCTTATATCAAAAGCACATACAAGCAAATGAAAAAAAGATTTCTTCCAATGAAATCAAATAGAAAAGTTTTCCTCTAACTGTACACTGTGTGGGGAAATATCAGTCTTAGGAAGTGCCCAGTTCAGAAAAAGACTGAAAGGACATAATGGATAATCAGTTTAACATTAGCTTTAATGCCATACAGTGTCTGAGAAACAATTATGTGCTTAGAACTGTAAACAGAGTGTACCAGTAGGATTATGGAACTTCTATGGTCTCTACATGTCCATTCACAAGTGATGATAGCATTCCAATGTATATATCAGTGACACCCACAAACGGTGTCGGAATCATAACAAAGTCATGTAAACGACATAGAATCATAGAATCACCAGGTTGGAAGAGACCCACTGGATCGAGTCCAACCATTCCTATCAAACACTAAACCATGCCCCTTAGCACCTCGTCCACCGGTGCCTTAAACACCTCCAGGGAAGGTGAATCAACCACTTCCCTGGGCAGCCTGTTCCAGTGCCCAATGACCCTTTCTGTGAATTTTTTTTTCCTAATGTCCAGCCTAAACCTCCCCTGGCGGAGCTTGAGGCCATTCCCTCTTGTCCTGTCCCCTGTCACTTGGGGGAAGAGGCCAGAACCCTCCTCTCTACAACCTCCCCTCAGGTAGTTATAGCTTCGTTGCTCTTCTCTGCACTCACTCCAGAGCCTCAACATCCTTCTTGTGGTGAGGGGCCCAGAACTGAACACAATATTCAGGAAGCGGTCTCACCAGTGCTGAGTACAGAGAGAGAATAACCTCCCTGGACCTACTGGTCACGCCGTTTCTGATACAAGCTAAGATGCCATTGGCCTTCTTGGCCACCTGGGCACACAGTGTAAGAATTAGCAAATATATTTTGTAATGAAACTTTGAATAAGAACAATCTGTCTAACTTAACAAGGAGATTGGGGGTTCAACGACAATTTTGGGGACAGAAGGTACTTAATGTAGGAATTCTTGGCACAGACAGCTCCATGCATGTGTACATATATGCATGTGTGAGAGAGACTGCAAAGTCTGCTTCAGATGCAGACATCAGGTTATGCCTCTACTTCATTAGGACATTTCTGAAGATGGCTAACCAGAGTCATTAGTCTCAATAATTCTGTTCAAGTAGACAGCTTTTGAGAACACTGGACAGCTAAACACTGGGGAAATGGTATCTTCTAACTTCTGTGGGATAGGCTGAAGTTCAGTCTCTCCAAAAGCAGAACAAAGAAACTGTGTGTTGCTACTCTGTTCAAAACCAGCAACTGGTATAAGGAGTCCACAAATAAAGTTTAAACAAGAGAAGGAAAAGAGACCAGAATTAAATACATATATATATATACACACACACCCAGAGGAAGAGGAGGTTCTTTTTGCCTCCACGGGAGAATAATGAGAAAAATAATTTCCTCTGCTTTATTCAGAGAAAAGGCCATGCACACAAGTGGTATTTTGCATTCCTTAGTTCCTAACTGAACTGTAACCCTAGAGTTACAACCACAAAGTTGAGACTCTGGCGGGGGACCAAGCAATTGGCATGTGCTGTAGAGACCACAGTACTTGTGCACATGATCATACTTTCACCAAGAAGTAATTGACTGAAACTCATCACTGAAACCTGTGACAAGAAATAGTAAGGAATGAGCATGTGCTGAAGCTCATCAGAGTCAGGAAGATGAGGACATTGTAGTTTAACACAGCTGACTCAAACACAAGAATATGGAGAACGCAGTGGAGAGAAGCTTACCCTGCTGTGACAGTTTGACTTAATCAGCCTGATGAGCCAGACTCCTCAACCCATGCATAGAGAGAACAAGAGTCAGCACATGAAAGTTAAAACTAAAGAAACTACACTAACAGTAGTGCATGAAGCCTACTGCTAATGATACCTATACATGCAAAAAGTTTACCATTTCCACTAGCAGATCTTTTATTGATTCAAAGGGGATGCTTTTCTAAAGTGAACAATACAGACAATTTCAATAGTCCCTGGCTCCAATTCAAAAGTCTGGCTGCAGTAGTCAGAGGCCAACTACTTTACACAGTTCTCTTCTGGTTTTAAAATGTATAATCTTTAACATAAAAGGAGTATTTATTTACTTTCTGCATAATGAAAGAGTTCTGCTAGTTTTGATCTGCTAGTCCTAAGATCATTCACCAGAAGTAGATATTTATTAGTAATGATTCTTGAACACATTCATTTTCTCTTACATCAAGTACCTTGATTAAAAAAGATCACATTTTAAGAAAGGATCAAGAACAAGACGTGCTGAGAAACATGAATGAGTAATTTTAAAATAATTTACTCAATATGCAACAGGCATCCACACTCCCTGGACAGCTACTGACTTTAACATATACTGTACATTTAAAAAAAAAAAATCTATTCACTTTTCCTTAGGCCATCATTTTCCAAAATTACTAATAAACTTAAGTATCAAATTGCAAAACGGAATGATTTTCAGAAAACACAGAACATCTCTTATTTGAAAATACATCTCTTAAATGCAGCAATTTGAAAATTCAGACCTTGGTATTTTAACACACAGATTTAAGTGTTTATGCAAAAATAACTCTAAATGTTGTGCTCCTTTTCCAGGACTGAAATGACCAAAGAAATGGTTTATATCTTCCTGTAACCAAAATAAACTCACTAATCTTCACACTAAACCACTGTGAATTACTTGAGTTGGCAGATCTATCTTGGATTTTTATAAAGCATCCTTACTCTTGAGAATTATTTGGAATGAAAACATTTATCTTAATTTGCATTAAGTAGAAACACCTTTCCCAAGACAGGGAAATCCTTTATTGATGGGTTCCAATAATGTATTCTTTAACTGCATAATATGGATCTGAAAAATCATCATGAATATATCCCAGCCTAAGAACTTCTTTGGAAGCTTTTAACTCTGATGCAAACTTGTTTTTCTAAACTTCTGCCTTCAATAATAAAGAGTGATTCCTTTGGACTAATCCAGGCAGTAGCAATAAAGGTCTGAAGTAGCCCAGTTTCCAAGATTTGAAAGGTTTCATACAGGAAATATGTTACCATTTCTACTACCTGCCAGTGAAACTATGAAAGGCAGGGGAAATGTGAATTAAAAAGAACCTGCCTTGCCGGTACATTTTTCCTTGATGCCCTTCAACAGAAAGCTGCCAAATTTGCTCTAATACACAAGTAAGAAAATCCAGACCAATTCCAGTCCCTGGGGAAGTGCAAAGTACCACTTCAGTCAATAGTAACTGAACAAGATTGACACATTCATCACTACTGCAGAAGGAGGGAGGTGTTAAATTGGAAAGATTTACTACAGCATTTTGGATCTTGCTCTCCACCTTTGGAGATGTATAGTACATATCAGTAGATATTCAGAAGGCTGAACAATGAAAAACTTCAAAGCTTTTTATAAGTCATACAGCACCTTCCTCCTCTCCCCATACACTACTGAAGGAAAAAGGAGTTCTCTGGGTGTGTATGTTGTGGAGATGCTGAGGTCCTACTGAAATAGATGTAAGGCTGCATGGCCAAGGAGACTTCAAGGAGAGACTTAAAAAACTGACTGATTTTATTGCAATGCTAAATTAACCATGTATATTTTTAAAATATTTACTGCCTAATACATTTAGACAGTGAACAAATGTTTTATTGCAAAACTAGTTGGAACAGTTTAAAGAGCTACTGCCCAAAGCCATGATGTGATTAACTGAGTCTGTGGGAACTCCTCATCCATTTCAGATAACTTTGGTGACTTCAGTGGTGGTACAAATTAACCTATTTAATTTGCATTGAAACAGAATTGGAGTTTTAAGAAAATGAATTACCAGCAATCACCAACCAATACACATGCATTTCTCGGTGTAAATGCCCAGATGTGTGTCTCACTCCATTTTTTTCAAAAACATCAGTGGTAACATACATGAAGACTCTTGTTGGAATTTGAAGTGATTTTTAAATATTGAAGATATGGGAAAAAGAAACAACAAAAATTAAAGTTCTACCCTATTAAGAGAGATGTCAAATACAAAAGAAACAATAGTGGTTAGGAAGCAAAAGGGCAAAAAGGATTTTGGGGGTGAGGAAAAGATATAACAGGTCACAAAATTATATCATTAGCTACTAATGTAATGCAAATTAATGAAAAAAAAAAGAAAGCAGATTTCATTTTCAGATGTATGAACAGGAATGACATAAATAAGATACAGCAGATGATTAATCAGTTCATCTGGTACAGAAAAACTTTCTGCTGCAGAATTATTTCCAGTTTGGGGGATCATCCCTCAAAAAAGAGAAAGACAATCTGAAGTGTGTCCCAGGGAGACAGTAAAGATGCTGACATGATCCAGGAGGAGATACTGAAAGGGCAAGTTAGTTTAGTTTAGGGAAAAAGAGGTTGTTTTGCTCTGGTTTTATTGTCAAAAGAGGGGATCAACACAACACACAATGGACATGATTACTATAAAGGGAACAGTGATAAATCATTCTTCATAACAACCCCAAGAGCAGTAATAAAGAAGTGTTCTAATTCATAGCAAAGAAAATCTAGGTTCAGTTTTAGGAAAGCCCTTTCTAACTCTATGCAACTCCTTTGGAGGTTTTTAAACACAATTGTTGGCAGAGAGCTAGGTATAATTAATGCTATATCAGCGCAATGGCTTACATTTGAGCTCTTGAATCCCTTCCAGCCCTACTTTTGTATTATTCTGACACCTAACGCCCTGTCTTGCAAGTGCTCGGTTAAAATGGAGTAAGAAAATTACTATCTCTAGGAAAACAATAAGAAAGATCCTTATTTCGAAGCAAACGGGAGCACAAAGATGAGTAATTTGAAGAGCATCTCACTAAATAAGCCAGTAAACTAGTTGCAAAAAATCAGCACGCTTGTGCTAATCAAATTACTTGTGTATACAGTTAGGGAGAATATAAATCCCAAGCAGATCTTACAAGCTAAGAAGTCCCTTTCTACCAGTTACAGCAAGTATATTCAGAATACCTCCCTCTGTTTTCAAGGATCTGTGCTACATTATCATGCTTCAGATGAGAACAGAGTAGGAATCAAAAAAGAACAACAACCAATTCCAGTGATCCTGTCTTTTCGCAGCAAAGCAGTCCATCCTCTGCCAACAGCAGTTAGGTGGACTGAAATTACTTATCATAAGAGATTTCTTTTAAATTACCATCCCCAGAACAAACCTGGCATGTCGGATAGAAGCAATTGCACTACTGAATTCACTGTCAATGCTTCTACAGTTGTAAAATTCTTCATAGGCTGGCCTGGAAGAACCTTGATATTCAATGCGGCTGATGCGACATATTCCCACAATCAGAATGATGAGCATCAGGACAAACGCTACGCAGAGAGCCCCAATTATGATGTACAGAGAGTGACGAGGCATATTTGTTAGACTCTCTGCCATATGTCCAGACTTCCACTGCAGATCTGCCAATAAGAAATAAAAGGTTGTCATTAATTAGTATTTTATATCATTCCTTCTGAAAGGAATTATTTTATGGTATTCACTTTCAGTATTTCTGTGGAGACTTTTGAAGCTAGGAGTATATGTAATTTGAACCTTCCCAGGCTCTTTTATGGATGTTACCATGGTTAACATGCAACAAATTTGAACAGCACTATCTTGATCATTAAACCATCTTTTTTTGTAGACTTTTAAGGTCATATAAGAACACTTACCTACTTTGATCTTCTGTATAATCCAAGTCATAGAAACTAATCTAATTATTCTTGTGTTACGTTATAATATACTATACATTCTGTAAAGGCAGGCACATATAATGTAAAAGCTTCTCTTAATCCACCTATTCTTTGTGCATTTTGTTCTAACAGTTAGCGAATGCTTCTGCTAAAATGTGTGATCTAATGTGTATGAAACATATTTGGTTCTTAATCTGAAACACAAGCTTCTGTTATGCCTGTCTCCACCAGACTGCAGAGACTTCAGAATGAGCATTTCAAGGACAAAAAGGACATCTCATGAAATGCCATAGTACTGAGACCACTTGAGTCTTTTCTGAAGTATAATTTCTTTGAGAGGTCTCAAAGCAGACCCTAAAGCCAAGCCAATCTGGAAGAGACTTCTTGTATTTATGTATTCCAGACCTTCCTTATAAATATTCTTGATGCCCAGACTGTAGTCCATCAATGCCAAACAGACTGTCTATCAATTGCCTATATCCTCAGATTTCTTTTTCTCTAGCATGGGTCAGAGTATTTCTAATTAACCTGTACTTCCCCCTCGGGTTCATTTTTGGCAGTCTTTTAAGTCTACAGTCTCCTAAATTATTTCAAATCAGGAACAGACTTGAATCATTCTGACTACAGAATCTGACACTGCAAAACTAATTTCTAGCAGGTGACCATTCCTTTTTTTAAACATAATTCTGCTTTCTGTTTCTAGTGTGTTCTAGAAACACACTTTGCTGAATCACAGATTGGGAACAGGGCTATCAAGCGTATGCTTTGGGAATTTAAGATATTCTTAGAAGTCACTTCTTGAGGATGTTGATCATAGCAGGTAACTGATTCAAGCTCCTGACCTGAAATCACAAGTTTAGTGGCATCTGTGGATATAATCTCCATTTGTGTTAGAAATACAAGGGAATGTAGAAGTAGAGGGGAGAAAAAAAATATTTAGAGGCAGGCAGGGAGAAAGGCTGAAGCTGTAACACGGGAGATAAACATGGGCAGAATTTGAAGAAATGGTTACTCTTTGTTTGCAGTAGTAAAGATTGTCCTGGAGCACCTCTGAGCTTGGGCTTGCTTAGACTTTTTGACTACAAATGTGAGCTGAGCTTACAGGACTGCATACTTATGTAACCTTCTTCAGAGATAAGTAAAGTTTTGATCAGCCTGAATTCTTCAGTGATTTAATATTTCTAAAGTGCTGTTACAGCTATTTGACTTGCTGGGATATGAGGGAGAGAATACAGCTGTGCTCTGTGCAGTTTGGAATGGGTTTCTATTTCTGTTCTGCAGCACGTTCATCATATACAGTGCTTGCTGTCAGGCTGTCAGACTAGCCAAATTCAGATCTAACGTGTGCAGTTCTGATTTAGACCTTTGTGTCTTCCATCTCTGGATGATAAGGATAAGAAAAATTTCCTTGTTTCTTCCTCACAAGGTAAACATCAAGACTAACAGTTTATAATCCAAAGATCAGAAAGAACATATGACAGCTCAAAATCATAGTACTCTCAATTTTATGAACATTACTATGACAACTAAGAATCATATTTCAATGTGGACCACACAGTCTGCACTCTTTGTAATGTTAGTTTGCAGGTAATTGTATGGTGTGGCTTTCCTTGGTAAATAAATTAATAATTTTAAGAGGCAAAAGTAATTATATTAAGAGATAGCCAGCAGGCATTAGAGAATTCATATGAAACATTTTTTAAGCATCTTTACAGTGAAAGCTCCATTAACTTTTTATGCAAATATATTTAATTTTTAAAAGAAAATATCTTCTTTATAATTAAGACCGATTTAATCCTATTTAATTGGAATTGCTAACACTGCTAAGGACAATAATATGTCATAATAAATAACACAGTTCATGCAGTACATATATTTATCTCCTGTCTAGTTTGCTGCACATGCAGCACTTGAAAATTTAAAAGTACAGTTTGACAAGACAGTAACCCTGAAATCCTGATAGGTTAGTCACTTCAGGGAGATAAAACAGCTAGTGAAAAAAAGCAGAGAACTATTAATAGTAGGTAGGGAGTTGTTCTAAAAAAAAAACCCCAAACCACTAAGGGCCAACAGTCTCTTTATGGTTAGGAACAGAAAATCACAAAAGATAAGATGTGATCGATTTAGTCAGATGCCTCCTAAACACCAGCTTGTCCCCCTCCTGTGAAGCCTAGCACCTTGCTTCAGTATTTCTTTTTCTAGCATTCACAGAATCAAAGAATTGTTTAGGTTGGAAAAGACCATTATGATCATTAAGTCCAACTATAAACATAACATTGCTGAGTCCAGCACAAAGAACACAGAGCTTAAATTTAATTTTCAAAACATTATTTACCATTCTGTCCAAATTGCTGACATAGGATAAATATGTCAAGGATATACACAAAGATGAATCAAAGCAGATTTACTACTTGATTGGATTTTTAGAGGTGAACAGAAATCCACTACAAGACTGAATCAACTCCAGTGATATCAGACATGCTGCATCTCTTCATAAAAGAGCTGAAGACAGCCTTTCCATTTCTTGATATTATCAGAACTCAGTTCACATCAGTTGGTCAACTCTTAGTTCAAGGAGAGACAGTGAGAGCTAAGACCTTCCCATGGATGCATAGTTTGGTAGAAAAAATCTGCAGATTAAAATGCTTTTAAATCCCTTCTGCAAAGTGATTTCTTCAAAACACAATCCCTCTCCATTTGCATAATCCTTTATAAACCTGTGAAAATCCAAGTGCTTTAGGAAAGCTTCTACAGCTTTGTGTATAAGCCACTGCATTGGTTAGAGAGGCTGCATGTCCACTCTTACATCTGTCTACTGTGAAATATCATGGTGTCCCATAGCAACACATCATTTTACTTTGATGCTGTGTCAAAGTGACTTCAACAGCAAGGGAACATCAGACATTTCCTGATGGCAAATTCATTGAGGAAACAATTGTTAACCTTGAAATTTTAAGCTAAATTGTTATTCAAAATGTATCTTTATGGGACCATACAATGACCTTTTTTCTTGATACTAACCAGAATTTTCTAGATTGCATTTTAATATCAATAATACTACTAACAATAACAAGAACAACTCTATATTTGGTGGGTAAAAATCAGCAATTTCAAACTCATCAGTTGAGAACCATTTCCATAAGCAATACTATATGATTTATTCTCCATATAGTGAGATGAGAGGAAAAGGTCTAATATTTCTGGTTGAGAATCAGGCTTGCAGTGTTATGAATGCTAGTTAACACTCAGATAAATCCCTGTCTCCTATCATAGTAGTCACAAGATAAAAGAAAAAAAGCAGTCAGTAAAAAGGCTTAAAACAGCAGTAACAAAATGTTCTTGCTTCTTCCCATTATTTTAACTTACACAGTTTGCAAGTGTGTATACAAGCAGAAAATTCAAGTGCTTGAGCAGCAGGCAAGGCCACAACAGTTCAATTATAAACAGATGCTATGTGTAAAGGAATACTTGGTAAGCAGAGACAACCCCCTCACTCAATAGACTGAAGTTTAAGTAGAGTTTTATTCACTCTTGCTTTCGTAAACCTACAGACAAGGTCAGAAAGGAGTTAACATTGACCAACTACAAATGTAAGTTTGAAGTTGCTTGTTGTATGTAGTGCTCAGGGGCAACTGTCCCTCATAGCAGGAAGCAGGAATAAGTGGTAGTTGTAGAGTAGAAAAGGCTCCTTCCACCCTTCCTTCTGCTTCTCTCATTTTCTCCTGTATCTATACACACCTCACTGCTTATCTGTGGGGCAAACTGCCAGACTCTTAGTGACCAGAGCATGACAGTCAAAGGAGGAGGTGGAACAAGCTTCACTGATTTCATATAACACATTTACAGGTCTCAAAAAGGATGCAAGCCAGTCTGTCACCCTTTGGCATCCATTTATCCCATAATCTAACAGAATTTTAATTGTTACTATATTGAGGTACTGCAGGAAGTACATTTCCAGAATGATTATTGTTTTCTCCAAGAACTGAGAACTCATTTGTCTGTTGGTTCACCACTTATTAGCTAAGGGAGGGAGAATTATACTGCCTTGCTGATCAATTTGGACATGCACAGTTCAGGTATCACTAACAACAGCCTTATCAGTAAAAGTAGATCTGAGCATCTTTTAGGATAAGCAATATGGCATACAGACAGCATGCAACACTCTGCTCCCTACACTGCAATGATTCTGTACCACACAGGAAATTATGTGCTGTTCACAGACACAACAAAAGGGCAGTGCCATCACCATCTCTGGACTAGCTAGCAAGTCTCTTCTGCAGTCTTTGCTTTCAAGAGAAAGCACTGAAACTGAGTTCACAACCAACAATTACAGGCAGCAGTCATAAACTTGTCAAGATAAAATGCTTGTGTCAGTCGAGGTGTGAACAGAGTTATCTTCTGGGTTACAGTAAGGAAGTACAGCAAGAATAGAAATCAACTTAAAAAGCAGTAAATATGTTTAAAGTTTTACTAAAAGAGAGTAAAAAAAGAGAAGCTTCATTAGTTCCTTGTGCAAATGAGATATAAAAAACATTTTTTATTCCAGCCTTTGTATAGATACTTTCTCATAAAAGTATAAGAGGAGCTTTCTGAATCCCTTCTTCCATTTATTTTTCAACCTATCATCTATCCCCTCAACATTCACTGTGCTAAAGTGGTGCAAATCCTCTCACACAAACTTCTGTATCTGTATAATGACTTGAAAGGATCTATGACCACAGTACCTGAGCATTCAAGCAGTTAAATACACAGCTAAACTCCCTATAAAATACAACATCTGTAGCCCAAGACCAAGACATCAGGGAAATACAAATCAGGTTTGTGAGCAGCAGAACTAATAAAGACTAATTTCTGTTTCAACTGTTCCACAGTTGGGCTTCATACTTTCTTTCTCCCGTGGACTGTCTACTTATCCACAAGGGTTTATTTACACAGAAATTTTCTTTATACTAAGCAAGATCATATTGAAGCTGTTCCCTAACCAGACCCACCAATGGAAGCCCTCCAGGTCTTACGAAATGCTTAGGAAATATTTTGGTTTGGAGACCTTTCTAACAAACTTGGTGGAAATCAGCCCATGGATGGAAAAATTATTCCTGAAAAAAGTTTGTAAATGCATGCACACACAAATTGCAGCATAATAACACAGGACTTCTTCCCTTAGGTAAGCAAGTTCAAAATTGTTTTACTGAAACATCACTAGAACTGCAGGAGCTCAGAAGACAAAACACATCTGATAGGACCATGCTTGTCACGCTATGGAATACATTTTACCCAAGGTAAGTGTAAAAGTAAGCTCTGAGGCATAAGCACAATTAAAAGGCAAACTGCTAAGTGCCCAGCTGTAAGATAGCAGCTCTGACTATTCAGTCCAACTCATCTCAAGGTAGGGTGCCCAGAAACAGAAATTATTTCATAGACACTTTGGAAAAGTTCCAGTCCAAAATAAAATTCATTTAATGGAATTTTTTATAATTGACAGATGGTTCTGAGTATTTGTGCAGGTAAGTAATTAGAGACAAATATAAATGTCTTTATTATATATATTGCATCATTTTTAGGAATTTTTAGAAAACTAGAAAACTTACGTATTTCGCAGTTTGCACCAACCCATCCATGTGGGCAATGGCAAATGTAACCACCAGGCTGATCTATGCAAGTTCCTGCATGGTGACAAGGGTTGCTGTCACAGTCATTTACATCAATTTCACATTCTTCACCTTGCATAGGAAAAAAAAAGAAAATTGATACGGTGAGTGTTTCATGTTGCAGGTACATCATCAGTTATTTAATTTTTCTCTATCTGCAAAACACCTTTTAGCTCAATAGCATCTTTATTCTCAGAACATCAAAAGTATTCTATAACTGTTTCAAGAAGTAAGTCTCAGATGGGCTCCAGGACAGAAAAATTACCCTCATTCAATCAGCTGAAAACAAAGTCTGAGGGCTACATAACTCAGCTAATGTCACCCAGATTATATGTGTCTCAATTCTTTAAAAATAAATTACGTCCCAAGAAATCGCAGTATAACAAGTTATCATGTGTATTCTGAAGTGCTATACAATAATGCAGTCAAGAGTCTCTGAGAAATGGTCACTGTATAGGAGAAAGCTAATTATTTAAAACAAAAAAAAGCCCTTTAATTAGAACAGATGAAAACTACAATTTGATTTACAAAACAGCAATGAATGGGTTTATCTATTACTTTCACACTGGTTATTACCTTATGTGACTAACAGAGCATCAGCTTGTAAATTATTTTGTAATGCAGATACTTGCATTACACCAACCATATCAGTTTAAACACAAAGCCAAATGATTGAATGGGCTGCTAGCCGTTACTCTGAAAGTGTAAATTAATTTATATCAAGTACATTAGGGATTTTTAGCAATTGCATAATAAGGTAACGGAATAAGTTCAGCTTGCAGTAACTAAGGTCAATGTTAAAACATTTTCCAGTGTAAACAGTGTCCAATTAATATATTGGCTTACCTGCAAACCTTCAAAATGTTGTGGTTTTTTTTAAATGCAATCTGGTCACAAGCAGTAAGGTATTAAGGCACGTTAAACAGCTGTTTGCTTAGTGGATTGTCTTTAAGTAACAGGCCTTACTTGCTGCAAAATATTTACAGTTCAAAGCAGTTGCAAGCAATATCAAGAACTTTTCATCCTCACTAGAATGATGACAATTCAGCAAAATCCAAAATAATATTTCCTTGAAGAGACATAGACTCACTTGGTATTCATCTTCTTTTGGACACAGTGGACACTGACAACTAGACATCCTTTGTAATGCACAAATTACTTGCCTGCATATCCAGGTGCACAAATACATGTAGCATTTAGGCCTTCACTGTCACAAGTGCCACCGTTCTGACAGTTGATGTTAACACAAGGATCTTTGTATAATTCACAATGTCTTCCTGAAAAGGAAAAAATTAGTAATTGCCATTAACATGACCTATACTGACATCATGAAATCAGCACATGAAATAAGTTGACTTCATCTGGATAAGCACAATGATGCACAGCCTCCAAATTTATCCTGTTAGGCTAATGCCATAAGAATAAAGCCATATATTTAAAGGCAATTAAACTTTTTACATACAATACTCTTCTTCAGTCTTCCCACCTCCTGAGGCTTTGGGATACGAGAGTCAGGACAGTTTCCACCAACCAGAACTGCTGGAGTTTTCATTAGTATTATAAAGCATAATCTGATTACTTACCTAATACTATTCAATGCAATGTAAACTATAATTGTCTTCAGTAAGAATTTTATGTAATAACTACTTTAATAAATACACATAAGCATTCTGATGCCTCTCAGTGATTTTGCAGGAAACTGAGAAGGACCTGGAGGTTTTGATTGACAGTGACTGAACATGAGCCAGCAGTGTGCCCACGTGGCCAAGAAGGCCAATGGCATCCTGGCTTGTATCAGAAACAGCATGGCCAGCAGGTCCAGGGAGGATATTCTCCCTCTGGACTCAGCACTGGTGAGACCGCTCCTTGAATCCTGTGTTCAGTTCTGGGCCCCTCACCACAAGAAGGATGTTGAGGCTCTGGAGCAAGTCCAGAGAAGAGCAATGAAGCTGGTGAAGGGGCTGGAGAACAAGTCTTACGAGGAGGAACTGAGAGAGCTGGGGTTGTTTAGCCTGGAGAAGAGGAGGCTGAGGGGAGACCTTATTGCTCTCTACAACTACTTGAAAAGAGGCTGTAAAGTGGAGGATTCTGGTCTCTCCTCCCAAGTGACAGGGAACAGGACAAGGAGGAACAGCCTCAAGCTGCAACAGGGTTGGTTCAGACTGAATATTAGGAAAAAAATATTTCACAGAAAGGGTCATTGTGCACTTGAACAGGCTGCCCAGGGAGGTGGTGGAGTCCCCATCCCTAGAGGAATTTAAATTTGGACAGCTTCAGACACAGAACTATACAGAGATATAATTAGTGAGAGAAAAAAAGAGAGAAAATAATATGAAAAAGAGAAATCAATTAAAAAAATGAAGAAATTTGACACAATATATCAGATGTATGTAATATAATCAAATTTATTTAATGAGTGATTAAAAGGAATGAACTTGGTTTTCTAGTGTTCAACACTGCAGGTATGAGCAGCAATACAAGCCTATATGAGATACAAAAAAATCTTCAGAGGTTAATAGTGGTAATTAAAAAATATATAGAAGCAACTTATTTTAAATACATATATATATGTATTTTATATAT
>WAAB01022900.1:0-16412 GCA_013389865.1 Piaya cayana
CTTCCAGCAGATATCAGGGACATATTTATATTAACACTTTAACCATACATACTGTTAGTCTCATCCCCTTACTCGGGGATTTGTAAAATATACAATTATATGAAGTAGTATAAAATTCAGTGTAAAGTCACTTCAAAATACAATGATGGAAATAACCCATCGAGATTTCTGGATAAGTAGCCGAAATGCAGATGTTCACTAGCTCTGAATTTCTTGAGATGTAGGAAGTTGTATTTTTCTGGCCAAAATTCCATTTCTGAAGATCAACTCATTGGAAATTACTGGGATTTATGGGAAAAGCTCCAGCTTGGCTGGCAATAAAATGTAGGTGAAAATGGCAGGAAGTGCTCACTTCTCTTGGAAGCCTGTGGGAAGACCCCAAGCTGCCCCTGGTGGGTTCCCTTTCTGCATGGGAGGATTCAATGTTCTGTGTTTCCAAAGGCTGTGTAAAGGTAAAGCTTTCACATACAGGAAGAGGTAGAGGTCATACAGGAGACTGCTGTAAAATGTAATAGATTTATCATTTTGTTTAAATTTTAGTTTTCACTGGTTCTTTGAAATAAAATTAAAAGAGACCTGCAAGTGACAAGGACCCCCTGTTCTTATGGGATCCTAAAAACTGATTCCAATTGGTCTAGCATCACACTCATTGTTTGAAAACGTTTTAGATCTTCTTTATTTTTTCTGCCTTCCTTAGAATGTCAGTACAGTTTGCTCCAGCAAATTCTTAAATTAAGTGGAAATCACACAAAATGGAATTATTTGAAGCTGATTTTACACTCATGCTTATGTAACGAGCTAGAGATGCACAGTTGACCAGAGCATAGCCCTTGACTGCTATTCACAATTCCAGCCTGTTTTTGACTTCAGCAACTTTTTTAACTTCCCTCTAGTCTTTATACACCATTTTATGTGGTTTAACTGAAAATCTGAGAATATAAAGGAAAATGAACCATGGGTATGAAGAAATGTGCAAGGGCAGATGAGGAGCAAGTTTTTGTGTAGAAGAGCATGGAGCAAGCAACACTGCAAGAACAGTGACCAAAATGCTTACAATAGTAGAGTGGCATATAGGAAAAATAAGATTAACTGAGAAAGAATGCATGTCAGGAGAGACTGGAAAAGTATTCCTCAAGGACAGTAAGTGGCATAATTTTTCAAAGAAAATGCCTCTCTTTTTTTGGGAATAGAAAAGTCAATTGAATAAACACTAGAAAATAACCAGTGTTAAAACTGCACTGGTAGAGTAGAGCACACTGAGCAAAAAGCCCCTTTTGCCTCTGTATTCTGACTTGCTTGAGACAGCTCCATGAGTCTGTTTCAGACTTAGGATAAAACCATAAGGTATGTTTTCTCTACACTCTCCCATTTCCTCCTAAATGTTATTAGGAGCAGAGCAGCTTGGCTCTGTCCACATGAGCTGGAGCAGACTGTGTTGTAACTTGCTTTAGCCGCTGCTGGGTTTAACAGCTTTTGGCTTTGTAAGCAATGCCTTAGGAGAACTCTTGCTCATCTGTTCCCTGAGCCAAAGGAAAACTCCTCCAGTAGCTTTCCCAGTGTTTTCTCTGGCTGGAACACATAGTTACCAATTGCCAGGTGAAGATACACTATCTTTGATCATCTTTTATTTTTATATTTTTGGTTTGTCCAGCTGAAATATTCTAAGACTTAGACTAGAATGGTGAAAGAGCCCTTTCACAATAAATTTTTCTTCTTCTCCCTGTACCCCATGTAAATCAGTTCTCCCTCTGGTGGGAAAAGTGCTTTTCCTTGATTTAAATATGTGGCAAGTAGTTGAATATTGAACCAGTCACACACATTTCCCGTGTTAAGCATACTCACGCTTGTATTTTTTACAACAAAAGGTTTTATCTTTGGGATCTTATTCACAAAATTCTTTACACAGATCTCCTAGTCCTTCATGATTGGCTCTCAGGAAATCTGATCCTATTGACATTTAATCCATTGCTAGAAATATGTCTACCGGGGACTTCTTTAATAGGATTACAATAAACACTGGGGTTATATTTTGCAAGTACAAATCACCAGCAGGTATTTGTGTATTTATTTGCTGAATTTCAACTTCCACTTCAGGTTAGATGAGACATAAACAATTACACAGCACCTCTGGCAACAAATTGGTCTAAAAGGCAAGTCAAAGCAACACTGGAAATTCAGAGGAAGATTTCTGAAGTTTTAGAAGGAACTGTGAAAGGCTTGTGCTTTGTTTTATCTCTATAAATTCTGTATCAGGTATGGAATTAATGTTGTAGGCTTTTACTCTAATACAAATTTTTTGTTTTACTCTGATGCATCTTACTAAACAGTATTAACGGCAACCCTGTTTAAAGGCAAGGGTTGCACTGTTGTTTACATAGCTAAGGGAAAAAATGACCCTAATTTAAAGCCAGCTAAGAGATTCCTGCTTTTTTTTTTTTTTTTTTTTTTTTTTTTTTTTTTTTTTTTTTTTTTTTTTTTTTTTTTTTTTTTATTTTTTTTTTTTTTTTTTTTTTAATTTTTTTTTTTTTTTTTTTTTTTTATTTTTTTTTTTTTTTTTTTTTTTTTTTTTTTTTTTGCCAGGGTCTGTGGATCGGTCACTGCATTGTACATTGGCCACAAGTAAATGTGACCTCAACAGTAAAACACTGGTCACAAGTAAATATGATCTACCAGAAAGCTGTTAGTTGCTTTTGTGCAACAAGTTCAGGTAAGGCTGGTGCAGTCAGATGAAGTGTGAGGCTCCCTGTGCTGCCAGCCTGACTGGTGGTGATACGCTGTTAGAGACTCAGGGACTAGAAATGGCTAGAATGACTAGAAATGTCTAGCAGTTTCAGACCTGATGGTGGTTTTGTGATGATTTGAGTAAAAAAAAAACACCCTTCAAACTAATTTTTGGTTGGGTCCTACATCAGTTTTAGCCAGATGTCTACTAAAGTCAGTAGGCCAGGTACAACCACCTGCTTTGGTGACCTAGCAGGGGAAGTACCTCTTTGAATGTATTCTTGGCCTGTTTCTTTTTAGGAGAATCACTGTGGAAATTATGAGAGAAAATTAATGTAATTAATTATAATTAGTATAGTGTTTATTGTAGATACACGCTCCAAAATCTTTAATGACAGTGAAGGAGACTTCATAGCTTTCAGAGACTGAATTTACAGGTGCAATTACATCACTTAGGCCAGCTTTGAGTATCTTTTGAACTTGGCATTTACTGTCCACTTGAACCTTTGAAAGTCCTCCCAGTTACTGACAATTATATTTGATGCCTGGATGCTTGTCTTATGTGAAAGCAATGATCATACTCTTTCTGTTTGTGTCTTAATGTGCCTTATTTATTTAGCAGCATTGCTGGATTTTAAGTTCTGGAGATAAACCAAAGCACTAAGGGCACAAGGTTTTCCTGCAATTAATTGCTTGTCCTTTCTTGCATGTGTGGATGTGCAGGAAAGCCATGCACTAGAAGTTAAACAGTTAATCTGTCGATTCTCAAAACAAAGTTGTATTTTTATTCCATAATAAAAGAATTCAGATGACACACTGCTTTATACACTCTTCTTACACATCCACATAACTTCTGAAGATCTGTCATTATTTGTTCTTTACAATCTCTGTTGTTTCAAGAGAAAGAAACAATAAATTGTAGTTTAGGTTATATGATCCAACTCCTTAATATAGTTTCATACTTAGATGTGAGTAACTGAGTGTTGGAGTCTGTACTTTGGTTTGCAAAAATATATCCTTGTTCAATCCTTGAACTTCATTTTCTTTTTATCCACATGTTTGTGCAATAATATCCAGTTTTGCAGAAAGCTCCAATATTTATGTTCTGTTTCTGAGGTTCATGTAAACTTTTATTTTTCCTAATACACAAGTATGAGGAGTTATCTCTTAGTACCTATCCTCTTATCAGAAAATTAAGATTACTCAGACTGAGCTTACTGATCTATGATATAAAATTCTTTCCACTGCTTCTTTCACTTTCTCCTATTTAGGTAGGCATCCATTTTTCTTCAAGTTGTAGAAAAGTACAGAAATTCCTTCCCTTCACTGTAATTTTTCTTTCTTCTTTCCCTTTCTCTGGTGTTTGCAGGGCTATTTGCAGTTGTCCGTGGATTAAGCTTCTTGCAGCTGAAGAATATCAAGGAGGTTTTATGTCTTTGGTTACAACTAGAACCTTTCATACCTAAGAAAGCTTAATTCAGGCTGGGCAGGTAACTTGTCTTTCAGGTGTGGCCAGAAATGCAAAAGGTCAGTGACCAGAGCAAGCCAGCATTTAATGAACATTTACAGTCTGGATGGGTTTCGGCTAGGCTAGTCATTTTTTCTTGAAGGCAGAGACAAGTGAGGATGTGCAGTGATGCAGCACTGAATGCAGGATAGCAAGGAGGACAGTGAGACTAGATGTGAGAACAGAAGATTTACTTTCTTCAGTGTTACCTGATAGAATCTATTTTTATGTAGAAAAGTGACCTAACAGAAGTGAGGAGGGAGAATATCCAAGTAGTTTAGATGCAGCTCGAGGCAGGGAGATGAAGACATGAGGGAAGAGAAAAAGAAGCAGTTGAGGTGATCTGAATGCACAGCTATATATGAAAATAGCATCTGGAAGGGAGAGGTCTTTGAGAAAGCTGACCACAGATGCATGTGACTATAATCACAGTGTAGAGGCTGGCACTAGATGGTAGTGGAGAAATCAAGTGAAAGACTGATTTGTTATGATGGAGAACTGGAAAAAAGGGAGAAACAGATGACAACAAAGAATGGCACCAGAGGAAAGGAAGGCAAGATGGAGGTAACTGGATACCTGAGCCTGAGGAGGAACAAGGATCTGATTAAAGAACCGGTGGGAGAAAATAGAAGGTAGTTGTGCTGCAGCCAGAGAAAAGAGCCGTGAAGATTTGAGGTTCTTAGCAATGTAAGGAAGGGGCAAAGATGTATGTCTGAAGGCTGTTTTTCTTTAGGTACAAACGTAGATCTGTCCTCAAAGCTTAGCTAGGCCTGATTTGTTTTCCAGGAGCAAGAAAACACCACATGGGCACAAAGCTGGAAAAGGACCTGAAGAATAATCTGGAGACAAAGATCTTAGCATCCTTTTTGGAACAAAACAAAGGTTAATATATCAAGCCAGAGAACAGTCTCCTAAAAGCTGTGGCTTGCGTGGTATCAGTGGGATTATTTTGGTTGAGAAAATCACAGGCTAATGAAGATCCCCAGAAAGTCACAAAGAACTCAGAGTCATGCAGACATTAAAAGGTTTTCATGCAATTCCCATACCTGTACTAGTAAGTTAAATGATACTAGGAAGCATTCCCAGCCCCTGAAAATCAATTGTCTGTACTGTTAACTGTCCTTGGCATAGTTTTGATTTATATTTACAGGAACTCACCTGAATTATTCCCAGATAAATCTTGAAAGTTATCTTGGGATTATTCCTAGGAGGCAGCTTGGAAGAAGCTACCCTGTTTTGGCGGGTAAGAGAGCTTTAATAGCAAGCACCTCCCTGTGCCAGTTGGCCCCAGCAGTTTTGGGCAAGTTTATTTTGCTTGTAGAAATAATAGTTTTAAATGGCTCAGTAGGTGCAATCCCTTGGAAACTTAGGCCATTGACTGTTTTGGGTGCAAGCTATGACAGGCAGTGAATATAATTTCTTCTTAAAAAAGGTTACTGAACTGAGATGTTGATGTGCTGTCGCAGACTGCATTCTTATATAGCATGAGGATACTATAGAAGAGTCGGTTATACAAAATAAGCTTGGATAAACTGTGTGTTTGTTTCCATTTAGATTTCATACAAGCATAAGCAAACATAGGCCCATAAATAATGCTCTTTCTCACAGAAAAACAGGCTTTGATAGTAAGGAAACTAGATAGTGAGGTTGGTAGGTAGTTAAGTTGGTGGGACTACAAGGGCTAGGCATTTAAAAGTAGAGAAAATATTTTAAAAAGTACTTGAAACTTGTACAAAACCAAGGCAAATCTCCAGACCTAAATGGGTGAGTAATGTGGCCCCTGGAAATATAAATATGGGTCTAGAATGGAATAGGGGTAATGTGAAGGTGGTGGAGGCATGAAAATACTGTGGTCATAGGAAAATGAGGAAAATGTACAAAATGAAATTTCATGTGTTGCACTATATATAATTTTTGGTTTTGAAATCTAGAACAAATCAAGCTAGAAAAGATAAAGCAAGAAAAGTGTTACTGAGAGCAGAATAGACTAGCAAAGTTAAACCTCAAGCATGCTAAGATAATTCTTAATAAATACATCAGCAAAAGGACTGCTAGAGAGGAAAGCTAGTTAATTAAGCTAAATGGTGTTGACATGCGAACAAAGCTAATAACATGTTTCAGTTTTAGCTGAAAGCAGTCAGTTGGCTCTGAAAATAAGTTAGATCATCCAGGTTACTAGAGAAGCAGCATGCATCTTAACTCACATTTTCTGAATGTGTTCGTGAGTGTGATCTGTTCTTAACCAGATGCCTGATCTGAGCAACTTCAGAGATGTGCAAGAGGAGTTGCACTTTACTTTCAAATGTCTGAGCTTCTGAAGAGCTAAACACAGTGTTTCTGGAAAGAATTGTGCAGTGTATTTCAGCTGTTCTCCTCCAGTATATCAGCAGTCATCCTGTTCTCACAGATCCTTTCCTTTGCAGTTCTGCCCTTTAGATTTGCTCTGTCATGAGTTGATGTTGTATACGTGCTTTATGGCACTGCCACTACAGATGCTGCACTAGTGTCTTAAACGACATCAGGTGTTCTGCTTTTTGGGATATCAAGCCCATGCGGCAAGCCTATCTGAAAGAGCTTATCTCGGGAAACATAAGTTTTGTCAGATCAAGTCAAAACTGTTGTGTTAGTTTTTCATGGTGGGCTGTGTTGCTGGAGCAGCAACATACAAAGCATTAAAGTTGTGAAATGTTTTATGTGCGGTTGAAATTGAATGTGAGGTGATAATAATAACCTCAGATTGTAACAGAAATTAATTTTAATGCCATTTTTGTTTCTGTTGGCCTTCATATGTTTCTATAAATACTGTGTAGTTGAATGAATCCCAGACTAATTAATATGGAAGCCCGCCTGTCAGTGTCTGAAAGGGAATGCTTTCAAGTATAAATAACCTTAAAAGTATAAATAGCGAAAGCTGTATACTGTGTTTAGCACTGACCACTTTCTTTTTTTTTTCCCTTTCATTGCATCTCCCATTTTATTTTTAGTGATGCTTACTTAAAATAGTTTCCCTGCTTTCCTGTTGGCTATTAGAAGGCCACACTGGAATCCAAGTGATTTCTAAGCCAGATGGTGAGGAAAGTGTTCCTGACTCAAGCACTGTAAGCTTGAAATCTTGTCTCTCCAGCTCTTCTTTACCAAAGCATCAGTGGAAAATGAATCACGTTTCATACCTGCTTTGTCTGTTTGGTTGATTTTATGTATGTATTCTTGAGTTGTTTTCCAAATGTGATTCCATTGGAAGGGACTCCTGGTTCTACTTAGATTGATATTATTCTGTGGTGCCCTTCATAAGTTTGTAGCTTTAAGTTTAACTTAAATAGATTCAGTGCTCTTCATAAATGTCAGTATGTTGACAGCCACAACGCTTTTTTAAATTTTAATTCTACAAATTCTGTAATGTACATGTGCTGATGATCACAGCTACACGCAAAGTAATATGAGCAGGTTAAAGTTTTGATGGCCCTTGGGCCTTAACTTGACTTCGCTATTGCAACCACATGCTAACGCCCACACACATTTGTGCTGTTCCATCTTTTTTGTATATGTTAATAAATATGTTATTTTAAAATAGTGTATCTTGCATGAGCCACACTGCTGTCTGGTAGGTTTTGCAGCCAAAGCTGTTCTTCCAACAGTACTTGCTTGAAGAGGCCACAAAGGCATCACTTGATTCTTTTCTCCTGAACTGTCTTATGGAAAATGAATAAGTCTTAGCAAGGACCAGCTGGTTATCTATGTACTTCTTTAACCATTTCTACCGCAGAATGGCAGGGCTAGATAAAGGAGTTATGTGGGAACTTCACACAGGAGTAATGTTTACTAAACAGCAGCATAGTCAGCCCCCTGGCTGGAGTGAAGGTCCACGCTGGAGTATTCTAGAAGAGGCTTGTATGGAGGGCATGGGGTCTTGGAGCACTGCAGGACTGTGCCTGTTGCTTGTATCTGTGCTGCACAGTCTCGTGACATAGGTACTGACAGCCAGCAGTAGCTCCTGATGAGTGTAGACCAAGTGCAGTGTCACCCAGATTCTTCATTGCTTTGAAGGTGTCATCACCTAAGGTTTCTGTGGAAGCATCTACTGTGCCCCATGGCTGCTTTGGCACTGTGATGGAGAGCGTTGAAATGCAAGTATTTAAGGCAAACAAGAGCACAGTTGGTTCCTTGTATTTCTGACCACATGCTTTGATCTCAGCCTGAAATGCTGCTGTGGGAAGGAAGAGGAAGGAAGCAAGATGCAAAGGATTATAGCAGAGAGGTAGAATGCAAGTGGGCTGCTTTTGTATCCACATTGACAGCAGCAACAGGCTCCCTGGCACTTCAGTGGCAACCACAGTTTCCTCCCGTACTAAGATGAATACCTTCTTCCATATCATCTCACCCCAGCAACCAGCAGGTATATTTCTAGGGGTGCATGAACTGGGCCCAGTGTGCATGTCAGCCATGCCAAGGCGTTTGCTTCTGTTTCTTACAGTGTTGGTGGAATCCCAGGAGCATTTGGGCTCAATGATCTTAAAGGTCTTTTCCAACCTAAATGATTCTGTGACCTGAGCGCTAGAAGTTGAAAGGATGAGAAATGATGGTCCTGTCTCTGCTTGAGCTTTTGGTACTGCAGTCACTCCCATGAGACCACTTGTACCTTGAACTTCTTGCAGCTGTGGATAGGCAAAGAAAGATGCAGAAATGTGTTCTGCAGCTGCCTTTGAGAGGTGCCGGAGGCATTGCCTTAAGTCAGTTAGGAGATCCCTGAAATGGCCAGCTGTTGCTTCTAGGCTAAAGCTGGTTTTCCACCCTCTTCAGGGGATAATAATTTTCCTGCCAGCAGGCCATTGTGGAGGCACCTCAGCTTTACATCTGAGCAGATTGCTAATGCATCCATGCAATGACCAGTAAAATGATCTGTGTTCATGTGGCTCTGAGACTCTGGGGAACTTTGGACTCATTTAGGCATTGATTCTTGGTTAAAGGCATGCCAGTGTCTGCAAGCTTTTTGTTAGTTTTCAATGCAATTTGTGTAGTTTTATTTTGATGTGGTGCCTTAGGATGCTTACTGTAGAAGGCTCTTAAAATAGGTGTAAATTAATGTGCTGTTCAGACTTCTCATTAATCTGCTTGTCTTCACTCTTACCCAGAGGTAAAATACAAAGCCTACAGAGTAAGGCATTTGGAATAAAATGATAGAAAGTGGAACTCTGAAATAAAGGCATTTAGCACTGAGGACTCAAACTAGCAGTGGAGGAAACAGAGAACAGGATGTTCAGAAAGTCCAAACCCTTTGGCATGAGTTTAGGAGCTTGGAAAATAAGCAGGGCTACAGTCAATTTGTGAAACAATGTTTGTCTTCCTAAACTGAATGCTGGAAAGCATCCATTTCACGCTTTGCCTTTGCCAGCGCCCTGGTATCTATTGTAGCACTCATCTTCTGGCCTTTTTATTTTCAGAGAACTATTTGACTTTGTGTTTGGAAGTTATTTGTGGTTTTTGCTTTCTTGTAGTGCAAACGTAATCATTTTGTGGTCAGAGGACTAAACTTTGGAGACTTAGTCTTTGGTCTCGCTGTACTGCCCTGTTTCTGATGTTTGTGTTGTAACTGCAGTGATGGGTTTGAAAGATTCTACTTCCACTTTGCATCACCATTGCTTCGTCTGCATTGGTAAATTAATCAGAGCCAGGGCTTGTAGCGTGTGATTGTACCTATTGTTCAACTTCTAGCATGTTTTGTGACATGGTTTTGGCCTGTGCCAACTAGCGCACTCCCAAATGACACCTGTGGCACGATGACATGGGAAATGGACTGTTTGCAGCAGGCATTATTGAAAAAGTAACCACATTATTCAAAGGAAAAGAGCACAGAGATGTGAACCTGAGCTGGCCTTGACATTCCCCGCTGAGCCTCTGGATCCTGGTGCATTTTATACACTAGACCAAACTATCTCAGGCTTAGCGTTTGTGGATAATGCTGAAATACAAGCTTTTGCTTCCTACATGCATCACTAGAGTTTTTATCAGCAACAATATCAAGCCACCACCACCTCCTCCACGTGGGACATCTGCTCAGGTTTACAGCACCACTTCCATAGCACTAAGATCTTTCCTCTTCCAGTAAGAGTCAGGTTAGGGGCACAACTCAAGTTTTAAGTCAAGCTAGTAACACAACAGAACAAAACTCTGTGAGCTTTCTAGAGGTAGGTCAGCCCTTGTGCAGCTCATTTGCAAGCAGAGGTACATTAGTAGTTCCCAAAGCCAGTGTTGTCACAGACCAACAACAGTGAGTAAAGTGTATACATACCAGAACAGTAATTATTTATTCACTTACCACACAGGGCCGTGGTAATTGCACATACAGATCATATGTTTGCTTGCACACATGGCTTTGTTTTGAGCTTCATTCACACCTATAGTTCACTCTTCAGGCTTTATAACACTACATGAAAATAGGTAGTGTTTACTTTCCTCTGCAGTACTTAGTTTGTAAAGCTCTCTGTATTTCTGTGTTGGAAGGGATCATTGAATTCCTGTGCACTGCTGATGCTTTGGCTGAATATGTTTTTCCAGACTTTGTTTGTATAATATACAGCTACATATGCGATAGTCTTCATAATCCTCAGTTGCTCTCTTTCTGACTTTGTCTTCTGTTGTCTTGATTTTGTTGTTGCAAGATGTTATTTGAGCTAATGTTCCACAATCACTCACTGTTGAAAGTATTTTTTTTTAGATAGTATGCTATGTCTGATATTCTAGTGATGTACATCTCTAGTAACTGTAGGCCATGCAGACTTGGTTTTTTGTTTTGAATGTGACAGGATAGGCTGCACAGTGAGCATGTATTTAGTGTTAAGATTTAGGGTCCTGAGCCAGTTCTTGGTGCCTCTGGAGCAGTAAAGGAAGACACCATCCTTGAATCATTGAACTGAGCAGTACAGCTTTTCTTCATTGTGACACTCTGTGTACTGCACTGTTATTATGGGTATTAGAAGCACTGAGCAAAAAGGATTTTGTTGTGTCAGTACTAGGTGAAATTATGGTTTTAGAAGCTAGTTTGGTTGGCAGTTTTCTTTTGAGGCTAGTAAGGACCATGATGGTAATAGTGCAGAAACTGTTACGAAAAAAAAGGCTGAGAGGTGCAGAACCTCCTATGCAAACTGTGTTTGCAGTTGTTGCCAGTCTGTGCTTTCGGTATTTATTAGCTGAAGAGTCTGAAGAGTCAATCGGCAAGTGATTGTGCTGACTATGAGTTTTTGTAGTCTTTAGTGGTGCCAGCTGCAAAAATAGGCAAATTGGGCTGCAGTAGAAGGACGTGATGGGGCAGCTCCAGCCGAACTGCTCCCCTGGAGGTGTTTTGGAGGCTTTGGCTGAGAGCCGTGAAATGCATCTCCCTGGGGAGGACTGACTTGCAAACAGACCGTGCCCATCCCTATCAGTGAATTCCTTTGGTAGTAGGCTGGTACTAGAACACCTAAAAATATTTCTGATGAAGGTGCAATGATTTTTTCCCCTCTGAGATGAGGATAGGGTTTGCCTTGTGTTCATTGATTCATATCTCACATATGACTCAAAAGGTCTCCCTATAGCAGCCACTCATTAGTGGTGGCAGTGTACCTGGCTGAAGGCCAGATGAAAACATGTTTCTCTATTTCTCACTCTTACATGGTCTAAACCAAAACTAACAGATTCCCATTGACTTGAGTGGCTCTTGGTTAGATCAAACAAAAATAGAGGACTGGAGTAGTAGTTCCTATTTCTCCTTGAAGTTTAGTTTTCTTAAAGAGCAGAATGAGAACTGAACGGTCTTCCGTATCTCAACCCAAAATAGTATTTTTAAAATATTGTAAGTTTTTTTACATGTATGAAGAGATTAGCATTAGATGTAACTTCAAGGTAATAAAATAAGCCTTTACACATGCTTCAGCCCACTTTCTCTTTTCCCAAGGAATTATGGCCTTTGGCAGCTTGGTCAGCTCATTGTGTATGAAATGTCTTTTGTGGGAAGGGTTAATGCACAGGGAGAGGAGTCTACTGAATGAAACAAGTGTTATGCTGGAAATTAAGAGTTTAAAAAAAAATTAAAATTGCTGTATCTGTCACCCATTTGCACTTTCTAATATGGAGTTCATCTTTTGAAGTAAATAATTAATCTTTCCTTTTAATTTTATTTACTTCACATAGGAAGGGGAAAATGTTTGGATCATAAATAAGATGTCTCAGTAACAGCCAATCTCCACTCCAGGCAGAAATTGGACCACAGCAAATGTCGGTAGACCAGTGTTAGTTTACATGAGCTGTAATGACACTTAAATTGTTGCTGAACTAAGTATGCAGGTCAATGGGTAGGTCTCTGCATCCCATACTAGATGCTGATGGTGCTCTATGATTTATTGCTTTTAGGACCTAGATTAGCAAGATTAAAAGTTGGTGCTGCTTTGCCTACCTAACTCCTTCCTGAATGCAGGGGGAAAGTACTTGTGAAATCCTGAGAACACAGAAAACGAGAGATCCACACTCATCTTGTTGCTATGATTTTTAGGCTTTTCTATGCTTCACTGCAGGACAAATTGCTGTATTGCTGGAGTTTCATTAGTGTTGTTGAGTTATTCAGTTCTTACCCTTGAAAAAGTGCCAAAAATCACAGATGTAGAAGTCTTGGGCACTGTGATTTTTCACAGTCTTCATGACAAAAAGCAATTGGCTTCAGAGATCAGAGCCATCTTTGAATAAGAAAAATCCCATCTTGTTAAATGTATGCTTTTTTTTTTTTGTAAAGGCAGTTGCTTATCCAGAAGACCACAGTTAAGTGCAAGTACATTCAGCTGGAACCCTCATTCCTCTGCTGCAGTGTGGTCTTGCTCCTGTTTGGAGTCTTGGGAGATGTTAGAGCCACAGCAGTTCATTGTCCAGTGTTTTCATCAGTTCCTGATTTTTATTTGTTTACTGGAGTTTGCTCCCTTAAAAATATGGTAGCTATCGGTAGAAAAACAACTGGAGTAAGAAATGTGGGACTTTTTGGGGGTACTGTATGGTTCTATAACAAATAAAGGGTATTAGTTATCAATTTTTATTCAAACAAATAATTTGCAACAGTTGGAAAGGAAGGGGAGAAGCCATTAGCTGAAAATAAAATTCACAGTGCAATTCAGTGTATGTTGTCAGAGAATCATTCCCATGCAACCCAGCAATGGCACAGAGATTTCAGGGATTATGTTCAGATTAAATGTCAATAAGAGCAGAGCCTTGGCAGTCTGCCAGGAAGGTCATATGAGGAAAATCCCAAACTTTTATACTTAAATAAAATGTGTTCTGCTTAATACCCACAATATGCTGTAAATGTTAACACAGCTAATGCCTTAGGTTAAGAAATCTCATCATAAATTATTTTTTAAATTTAGATTTGAGAATTTTGCTGCTTTTTGGTATTTCAGTCTTTGTCAGCAATACTATTTGGGTCTTGTGCCTCTACTGTTGAATTTTTTTCTCAGTAGCATGGCATAAACACTAGTCTAAAACTTCTACAACTTCTTAAAAAACTTGCTAATACTTCCACAAGGATTTTTACTACACTAAAACATACCTGTTATTTGTAAGATGAAATCCAAGATTCTACAATTCCATGGTATTTATGGGATAATACTTTTATTATTGGGAGGGAATGAAAAAATAGATACATAATTGGTAATTGTTTCTTTTTTTAATCTGTGGTTGGTCTGTGCTATTCCAAAATACCTGTGGAATTGCTGACAGTCTCATGCTGCGTTGAGAATGTGTTCTTTTGGTTTAACTTGATCTCTGTTTACAGTAGATTGACTTTAACTGTCGCAGGACATTCTTAGTCTGAGGGATATCTACACATGTAGTTAGATGCCTTTAGCCATATCACTTGAAATAAACACTCTATTAATCTACTTGCTGTCTCTGAAAAAGCTGAACCTATTTTAAAATTGATCTATTAAATCCCTTAAGTACTCTAAATGTGATCCTACTACTGCATACAGTGAAGAGTAAATGATGCTTTTTCATCATTTCGTTTAGTCCTTAGAACCAACCTCTGCTGTGGTAGAAGCACACCTTCCTGACGCCCTTCATGGGCATCGGGTTTCACAGAGAATTTTAATGAGGCTTTTTTGGGATGCAGCTGACACACTGAATCAAACCACAGCTGCTGAATTTGGTTTGCCAGTGAGCTTCTGTATATGCTGCATAGCTCCAGACTTGCCTCATGTAAACAGGAGCAGAACTTGGAGTCATTAACCAAAGTAGCTGATGATTCTGTGGATTCAGGACTCCACCTTTTATTTCTAATTATGTATGTGTCCAATATCTGTAAACTTGAATTTAGGTATACAATATACATGCAAATACCTTTTTAGTGATGTATACATGTGTGTGGATGTGTGTGGATGTGAATGCTGAAGTTTATTTTCCCCTTCCTCCTCCTGTCTTCCCTCCACGTGCCTACTGCAGTGGGGCATAAGGGAGGGGAGAAAGTTATTTTAGCTGATTTGAGGCCAACATTGCCATGGGAGGATCTACTTACTGATCTGCAGTTTATTAAAGATGGAAGCTAGGAGATAACGATTTGAACTGTCTGGTTCTGGAAAGGGTCCCAGTGGTAATGGTGGGGTCAAAAATAGAACTGAAAAGTACCTCGAGACGTGACTGGCTGCAGGAGCAGGGCAGGAGGCTGGGTGATAGGGGTCCTGAGGCAAAGCTGCTGCTGAGTTTTGCAGTTAAAGCAGACTCAATTGGTTTGTTATTTATGAAGGATGCAGTATGCAGCCCTCAACGTGTCAGCACTTCTTTAAAGTGAATATGTATGAATAAATGAATAACATAAATTCATAGATTATATTAATAAACATCTTACATTGTACCACTTACTATCAGTTATGACATTGATAGGATTTTTTCGATTATTTTTACTAGACTTTTATTTGAACTAGTTAGTGGAATTTTACCATCCTACAACCCAAGACACACAGTAATAGATCAACACTTATTTCTTTATGTGTTTGAAGCTAATGTGACAACAAATAGTCTGTTTGCATACATTATTCCTTTGTACTACAAAATATGCAAATGTTTCAATGATTATACTTTTATCTCTATAGTATTTTAAAAACTTGATATGATGTGTTTCTCTGATAAATCGAGTTACATAAAAGCAAATTCACATCTACCTAATGGTTTTACAAAGTGTTCCCTTTTTTTCAAGTTAAAATATATGCTCAGCTTGGGAGTATGTTCATTAAAAGAAAAATCATTTACCTTATTAAGAAACACTGTGTATTCTCTTAAGTTTTGGGGGTGAGGGTGGTTTTCTGGACTCTAATTTGTTTGAGTACCTGCCTGCCTGATCTCCTCAGGGATGGTGAAGGCTTGTTAGTTCTGGTGATGCCAAGTTCTGCAGGTAAATTGAACTGGTTTCTTATTTATGAAGGATGCAGTATGATTCCCTTGCACTTTTTTTCCCCACTTTTTTTCTACGTTCTGTGAATATTTTCTGTAACAGGATGCTTGTTTTCTAGTATTAGTTTCTAGTGACCTGACAACAACAGTTTTCCCTCTAAAGCTGGTAGAACCATCAAAACTGGTGTTATCCCCAGCAGGGTTCATCTGGCTTTGTACCTGTGCAGTGCAGTATTGTCAGCATTTACTTAAGCAGGATTGTTTTAAGGGACCACAAGGACTTTTGGCTTATCAGCCATGCAAACACTCTACTGCAGCCCCACTCTTCTGCATGCCAGTACCTTGGTCAGAAAGACAGATGTTGCCATACCCACAGATGTTGCCATACACATGATGCTCATGAGGACCATGAAGGCAGATGTGCTGTTCAGTACCCGTGAACTGGGGCAGATGCCCTGGGTTCCTCAGGGCATAGGTCAGTGCTAGTTGAGTATTGGGTACTTAGGATACATAAGGTTGCATTGGTTGTATTCTAAATTATTTAAGGTATTTTAAAGCCTTCAGAAGGCTGGTTGGCAAAGTCTCAAGGGAGACAGTACTTAAGGGAAAAGGAGCCCATGAGGGCTGGGAGCTCTTCAAAAAGGAAATCCTAGCAGCTCAGGAGAAAGCTATTCCCATGTTCCGAATAAAAAGCTGGCAGGGGAAAAAAAAGCTTGGTTGAACAGAGGGATCTTGAGTGATATCAAGAAGAAGAGGAATGTTTATGGGCTCTGGAAGAGGGGACAGG
>WAAB01022900.1:17758-79688 GCA_013389865.1 Piaya cayana
GCTACCCAGGGAGGTGGTTGATTCACTTTCCCTGGAGGTGTTTAAGGCACGAGTAGATGAGGTCCTGAGGGACATGGTTTAGTGTTTGATGGGAATGGTTTGACTTGATGATCTGGTGGGTCTCTTCCAACCTGGTTATTCTATGATTTTATGATTCTATGATTCTATGAAAGTGAAAAGCAAAATGTGCTGGGGGGGAGCAGGTATGTCTCCCCCTTTCCTGAAGAAGGGAAAGATAAAGAGATATTATTGGAAGAATTATTTTTTTTTCTTAACTCTGCAGCTATACTGTATCAAGCGTTTCTCTTTATAAAACCACATTGCCTTACCAAGTCAGGTGTGATTTCTGTATAAGCAAGTGGTTGTAGCCTGAAACATTGCTCCAGAAGCTTTATGAATCAGATAATTCATTATTGAAATAACGAGGTTATTTGTGGTAGGGTCCTTATTGTGACAATGGTCCTTTGTTTGAAGTCTGCATTGCAGATGTGTTACACTTCCGATTTGCAGCGTGCTTCTCTGCTAGAAAATAGCGTTGCTGCAGGGAACTGAAAGCAAAGATCAGTGCTGCTAAATTCAGGATGTTACTCAGTGCTGGAAATAATTGGGAAGTTTCATAGTTGTTTAATCATTACTTTCATTGACATGATATTGCTTCCTGTTGTTCCTGAAGTTGGTTCATTATTTATGTTTTAGTGTGGTTCTGGATTTTTTTAAACTATGTGCTGATTAGAACCATCTAAGTGCTGCTAAGGGCAATTTTGTTTCTCATGAGTGTTTAAGAGGAGTTCTCTCTTGGTAATGGTGGTTCTCTATATACATGTAATTTTTTTAAAGGAAGAGAAGAAAAGCTCTTTGTTTCTTTATGGTGTTTGGATTCAACTTAATATTAACATTTATCTATAATCTTAATTTTTTTATGAAATGATATTTCTTTCCATAAAATAACTGCTATCGATTCCCTGTACTAGAAAGTGATTGTCTCCCACTGCAAAATGATGATGCTTTTTGGTGGAGCTGTGACTGGAGTGTTTTGGGCTTAGATAGGGTTTCTACAAGCTTATGGATAGGGTTTGTCACCTGTACAAATGGATGGTCAGGATGAAACCAAGACATGTTCTCCAGACCTCTCCTCCAAGGGGACCATCCCTGTGTGATCTTCCTTTTCCTCATTTGCAGAGCGACTGGGGCACTTGTCCCTGGCGAGACAGGCTTGGGAGTGGCATCCCACCAAGGCTGGAGGCAGGTCTGGTGGCTGCATAGAGACAAGGCATACTCTGCCATCGCTGAAAAGGTGGTGATGATGAGTCAGTGACACAGACTGTACCCAGTATTCCTGCGTCCTTTTGGGAAGAGGAAGATACCATTCTGCTGCTGGACCAGCACTTCAGAGGGAATCGCTAGAGCTGCTTGCTGCTGTGGAAGTCTGAAATAACCTTGTTACCCATGGAGGGTGTCAGCAGCTTGTAATGAAAACACAACGCATGATCGATTCCTGAAAAGCATATCTGAAACAAAAATAATCCTTTTGGTTTTCATTCTTTGATGCCAGATTTTATCCTTGAACCTCAGAGATTTCATGTTGTTTTCATTTGAAACTCTATTTCTTCATGCAAAGTGAATGTGACTTAAAAATAAATTCAGTGCAAGCATTGCAGGGACTCTGTCCTGTGCTTCAGAATGTGGTTTTTATTTTTTTTCCCTCAATTGATTACTCATTTTATTCTATAGAAGAATATTTATCTACGTTAGCTATGATTTTTCAGCACCAGTGTAAATTTGAATTCCAGGTCATTTTGTTGCAAGTTAGCATAATATTTATGCACTCACTTTCAGTGGTAAAAAAGCAGCTGTTAATTGTTTGACAGGAAGAATAAAGCATTTGACTCTTCTGTATTGTGTGGGGCGTAATGACAGATTTCTTTTGATTGTACGACATTGAAATTATACATCAGTAAGGTAATGTTACATTATGTTATTTGTCTGCACTTCTACAAGCAATTTCATTCTTTTAATAAAAATTTACAGTGATCTGAAAGCCACTTTTCATATATAGTAATAATTACAGACGTGATTTTGTATATTGTTATGTAGATATTTTCTGCATCCTATAGCAAGAGGCAGACTACTATTACTCTTGAGATAGTTGCCAGGTAATTGAATATAAAAATTTGGGGGGGGGGGTTCTGAAGGTTTTGATGATCTCTGAAGGTATTCAGAATTTAGCCATTTCAGTTGCACCTGGCAAAAATGTTTTCACTGAAACGGAGGTCAATTTTTTAAAGACTTGTTTGTTTACAAATTAGATTAAATGGGAACACGACTTAATAATATCATTTGCCCTAAACAGTTAAGGGATCAGTATTTACTGATTAACTTTTTCATACATCTAGATCAGGAGTGTTTAAATTGTGGGCTTTCATCTTAGATTTGGACCATGTTTATATTTGACCTTGCTATGACTACCCAAAGCTTTTCCATTGTTGTTAGAATATGGCATTTATTGCTATTTTTTCCAGTGTCCTGGAGAGTGGATTTACCATTCCTGGTTGTCAGCATTGTGCATGACTCTTGGATGACTAAGAAGATGCAGATTGATGCAGATTAATATAGTGTTATTTAGTGCAAAAGATGAATTTTCTAATGACAGGCAAAAAAAAAAAAGTAAGCCGTAGGATCCTGTTCTCAGGATCTCTTGATATGGCAGTTATATTATTTTAAAAAATCCTTGTGTGTTTCAGGAGAAGTAAATATGAAAACATATCAAACCTTTGTTTTTGTGATCAGAACTTAGTTACTTGATTTAATAGGTATTCATTTATATGTTACTATGCTATGCTTGGGGAAGCACTAAGGATCTTATAATGGTTGTAAGCCAGGTTGTAAGTTTTAAGTCAGGGGTACTGACTTATTACATTACACCCCATTTGGAAAAGTGCAAAATGAGCAATAATTGTATTGAGACTACAATGATATGCATCAGCTGTGATTGTAGAGGCAGGAAAAGATCTCCTTGGAGTAACTAAATACCAAATTTCAGTTGTTTTATTTTTTCTTATGTTTTGAGAATTTCATGGATTTATATTTGCATTTTTAAAGCAAATAGCAGACTTTAAACTCTTTTCAGCAGGACTGCTGACACCATTACTGAATGTTCAAACTGAAGCAAAAATCTTGAAAAGAAATCCCTCCCGTTTCCAATTTCCATGAAACTCTCAGAAGGAACAGACACATGAAAAGATTTTCTTTAAACTGTTTGACAATGCCGCTCAAAAATTTTTGCCTACTTGTTTGCTGAAGCACCAACAGATAATGAAGTCTAAAATCTTAGGTAAAGCTCTTAACTGAACTGAACTTTGAAATATTTATCTAGATCAGTAATAATTTCCTCTGTGAGCACTGTAAAAAAAGAAAATATGAACTTACATGCCTGAGACTGAAGCATATATAGAGATAGGTCACTGCTATCAGTGGACAGCATGTAACAATCATCCTTCTCCTTATAGCGGTCAGTTTATTTGTATCAAAATTTGCTCCTCAAGATCTTCACAAGTGCTGAAGAAAGGGATTTTTCTTTTCTTTAATGTGGTGGAATTAAACCCAACACTATCACTAAATTTTTTTTAGTATACTTTTAGGAGAGCTTCCTTACACACATGCTTTTAGCAATATTTTACCCAAAAGCATCTTTTCCACGTCTTTCAATTTTTTGTGTATGTCCTGCAATAACTATACCTCAAGGGTGTCTTCATTTCCTTCCTGCTTTCTCCTGGGTTTGAGGTTATTCCTCCCACACACAGACATCAAAATACTTGTCTGCTGAAGGGTTTGTTCTCAAGACCTCTGGAAATTAGTCTCGCCCTGAGAGTGAATCGATCCATTGTTCTGTTTAACACTAAATCAACAAAACATCTCCATGCTTAGTAGGAATGGAAATGTATTTCCATACTTATGCAGTTGTACAGAGAAATCTGTTTGCTCAATCTTCAGTGTAACAACATTGTTGACACAATTTCTGGATGCCTAACATCACCGTTTGCCATTGCCAGAAAAATTTGGAACCCGTGTGGTAAAGGCACCACACCATAATTAGGGTGTATTTCCCTGTATTCCTCTCTCTGAATAATTCTGACTTTGAACAAGTGATGGTACCATACTTTCTGCACTGTACTGGTCAAATATTTAAACAAAGTCACAAATGTGAAGATGGCTTATTCCAACTAATTTGGCCAAGAGACAGCATTATTAAGTCATCCACATGCACACAATCTTCTAAATCACTGATAATTTTATTAGAAAATTTTGACTTGCTATGAGATCTTGGCTGTAGAGCTGGAGTGGCTGACCTTCAAAGCTGAAGACCTTGAAATCTATCTGGTGGATTATCTTCTGTACAGAGTAGAGATCGCCTGAATCCAGCCATTACCTGTCAGAAGGTTTCAGAATGATGAGTAAAGCAAACTGAATGCAGATTTTGAACTTTAAGCATTGATTTACTTCATTAGACTTGCATTTGGGAAGATACTGGCTAGTCCATTTACAACAGCACCAAATTGTGCATTGATCAAGGCAGATATCTTGGTAGGCAGTCTCACAGAAACCATTTGGAAGCATCCTTTCATTTAGTGGTGTGACATGTGTGGAATCCCCCAAGGGATCACTGTAATTAAGTACTTCCACAAAACTCCTAATGGAGAAGGCTTTTCAATGCCAAACCTAAATCATGAAGTATGCCTGTGACTGACTGCAGTTTCATGTTGGGGAATGTAATTAACATTCGGTTCAGCTGCCAGCTTGCTGTTGTGCAGTGATCTTTCAGATGTCACAGAGGGTGACATTTAGCCTCCAACAGTGGCTCCAGAATGGTTTCTCCTGTGGAGATATCCACTAATGAATATTGGGATGGTAAATGGAAATAGAGAGTAGAGTGTGGTAACCCTTGTGTTCTTCACATGAGAATCTGAGGTTTTTTCATCATTTTCATACTGTGCCTTTGACTTTTTCCCCCATTATAAATTTATACTTAAATGTTTATTTTAAAGGGGACCAGATTGACAGCAATGATATCAACCACTTCTAACAAGAAATGTCATGTTAGTCTTGGTGTTCATCTCATGTGAAAATGACCAAATGACCCAAATGTAATATTTTTTCCTTAGTCTTTTTGATATGAAGATTAGTAAACCATAAAGTTTCTTTTACTTTCAATGTTGATATCCTCGTTGTAAAATCAAACACTTCTTAGGGCAGTTCAGAAATGCTTGCAATGCATTTGCTTTTGGATGACAGCCAGAGGATTCCTGCATGGTCATTCTGGCACAGTTGGTATGTTTTATAAGATGGGTGTCTACATGAGTGTAATAAGCCTCATTATGCTGGTAAATCTGAACAGATAATTTAAAAGTATGTGTTACAGTGAACACAATTGGTAATTTACAAAGTCAATAGAAAAATATATAAGCAGCATTTCTGTCATGCATGTGGTGTACAGTAATTTTGTAATGTAATGGCTCCATTGGGTGAGCCAATTTTCAATTCCTGTTCAAGATATTCTTGATCCATATGTTCAGATATTTTCTTTTATCATTGGCTGTCTTTCAGTTAAAATCTGCAAAACTTATTCTCATGCACAGAGCTATCAGCCAGTCATGTTAACCAACAACAGCTCATGACAAAGAATGTAATACTAATGAGGAACTGGAGAATGGAATCATGCACATTAAAAATATATGTAGTAAGCTAAAGATATCAGTAGAGTTTCATTACCAAAAAGTCACATTTTCAGGTGATGTTCCATTATATTCTTTGAAATCAAGAAAGGTTTTTGATCCCAACCATGTCACATCACACTGTTCCCAGCTAAATTTCTAATTTGCAGCAGTAACTCAAAAACAATCTTTTTCTGGAAATTTAGACAAACAGACTGTCCATTTTACTGCAATTAATTTCATAATTAGCATTGTGAGCTTTGGTGATTGGGGGGAGTTTATATATTTTCTTACCGTGTTCTAAAAGTCTTAGTTCTTGTTTCAGAGTGATGTTCCAAAGGATTGGCCTAATTATCAACATTTTCATTTGGGGATGCATGACTTCCAGAGAAATGTCTTCAATGTTTTGTAAGGCTCATGAACAACTGAAAAAAAAAAAAGCTCAAATGCTGTAAACTCCATGGCTGCTGTTACTGAGTTTAAAAAATGAGTCTTTACAAGAAGGCAGTTCTATTACAGTTACTATTTAGAAAAAGTTCCTCTAAAACCCTGAGAGTGTGCTGTAGTTTTGACTCTGTTCCTCTGGGGCCTGAGGCACTCCAAGAGTTGTCTCCAGCTCTGGGAAGAACTAGCAACTGTGACCAAAATTTTCAAAAAAGCAGATAGTACCACTGCAGAAAGCCCTGGATTCTCCTTTACTCTTTTTGCGCCCATGTCTTTACGGAGAAAGTGTGCTGAAGTTGAAAGTCAGTTCAGCTTCATAGATGAATGTCTATCCAGTGTAGCTGTATCTATATAGTTGAGCTATATTTTACGTAAATCTATCTATCTATTTATCATAAATCAATCATCTGCATACAGATGTATGTCAAAATAAGCCCCTCTGCTCTGCTCTTGTGAGACCCCACATGAACTTTTGTGTCCAGTCTGGTATCCTCAATACAAGAAAGTTATGGAACTGTTGGACCGAGTCCAGAGGAGGGCGACAAAAATGGTCAGAGGGCTGGAGCACCTCTGCTATGAGGACAGGCTGAGAGAGATAGGGTTGTTCAGCCTGGAGAAGAGAAGGCTCTGGGGAGACCTTATAACGGTCTTCCGGTACCTGAAGAGGGCTACGTGAAAGCTGGGGAATGATTTTTTACAAAGGCGCATAGTGATGAGATGAGGGGGCATGGCTATAAGTTGGAGAGGGAAAGGTTTAGACTAGACATTAGGAAGAAATTCTTCATGATGGGGATGGTAAGGCACTGGTGCAGGTTGCCCAGGGAAGTTGTGGATGCCATGTCCCTGAAAGTGTTCAAGGCCAGGTTGGATGGGACATCGAATGGACTGATCTAGTGGGGGGTGTCCCTGCCTGTGTCAGGGGGGTTGGAACTGTATAATCTTCAAGGTCCCTTCCAACTCAAGCCATTCTATGAATCTATGATTCAAGTTCTATGTTAGAGATAATTTGTCAGGTGTGACCTGCATAGCACAACAAAGGGTAATTCAATCCTTCCTTCCTTAAAATGCCAAGTTTGGAAAAGTCCAATATCCAAAGAAGCCACCTGGATGTAAGCTGAAAACTGGGACTGTGGCAGGCTCTTTTCTCCTCTGAAGGACTGTTTGTCTTTGCACGTGAGCCCTGAGAATATGTGTGACCCTGAGCAGACTTTTCCTGGGTGTCTTTGCACAGAGAGCACACACATTGCTCCTGTTGCCTGCCTTCCTCCTGCTTGGGATATGCAGCTAGAGCTAAGGGTAACTTAGATGAATTAACAACTTTTCACTTTATTTCTAGACTATTTTGGTCTTCCTTGGTTTAGGAGCATAAACTCCTTTTGGAGTTTGAGCTGCTGGATGAAAAGGAGGGTTTTTTTCAGTGCATTGTCAAAAAAGTAGATATATGAATCCTCTTCCAATTGAGAGTACCATTTCAAGTAAAGCACTTCTTTTATGTGTCCTGATGCAGTGGTAGTCAGTCATACAGTGTAGTTCTCTTAACTATATGTTGATGGAAGTCTGCAGATCTAAATTCAAACTTCTAAAGAGAATTAGGATCTGTACATGAAAGACATGATGTACATGTGAAATACTGTGAGACCAATTGGTCCATCATGCTTTGATTCAGCTGTAATTACTTTTTGTGACCAAGAGGAGAAAGGAAACATGATTTACAGTCTTGTGATTTGTGATGCTTTTCATGTGTTTTGGCATTGGAACAGTACTGGGGCTCTTTTATTGTATACTGCAAATCTTTCCTAGGTAAGAGTAATAAGGATGAAAGCAAGAAAACAATGATATTGATGGTCATGCTTATAAGATATCTGTGTGATAATCCATCCTAAATCAAATGATGATGCACAATAAACAAACACCTACCACAAAGAATAAAGCATTGGGATGTCTACAGCTGGATTTTAAAAAAAAGAAGTGAAATATCCATTCAGTGATAGCACATTTCCCTTGACTGTCATACGTATAAGTAGAAAATAATTGCACCAAAATCAGTTTAAATTATATTACAGCTTAACTAAATGGGAATTAACTTCTGCTAGTTGTTTACTGAAGAGCTGAAGGGTTTCAGTATGCATATTGAAAGGATTGTATCTTGTGGTCCTACCATATTTGGCCTTGATGTAAATAGTTTAAAAATTGAAGTGAATATAAAGTGTCTTTATAGTAGTGAGTTACAGATCTGATCAGGAGGAAGAAAGTTTCAGGTGAATTTGGTTGTTGTGCTGGGAGCTGGTTTTACCAGTACATACATGTGTGAGAGTTCTGAGAACAGGTTGTAGCTTAAAGCAAACACTCGCATAAAGGAAATCTTGTTTGATGGGTCCATCCTTTCCACTTGGTAACAGAAAGCAGTATATTTGGACAAGCAGTTACTTGTCATAGTTTTTATATGTGTTTTGATACACAGGATGATTTAGACTTTATATATAAAAACAAATGTAAATCAAATAATGTAGAAGTTTGTGTAGATGTTCTTGGGTGGGTGGGGTTGTTGTGTAATCTAAAGAACTACCAAGATATGAAACTATTGTAACAGTTTTTTCTTGCATGTTAGGCTTTATGCAGAATGAAGGAAACATTCCTAAAAGCATTTTGCCTACCATTTCTATGCTCAGAATACCCTGAGTTTTTATTCCCTCTCTCAGCTAATGTGTAATGACCCAGCATTTCCACTGTTGAAGAGGACTGATTTCTTGTGCAAAAGTTGATGATGCTAATTAATCTACCTGAGCTGTTTTCCTCAGTCTCTGCTCAGTTAGTATGGTGTTGCTACTGGGGCAGGTAATAAAGCCTGAACTTCTTGCAGTAAATCTTGGGGGCAGACACAAGGTGCATCAGGACATGGGTGCAGTATGCAGTGAGTGTTAGGCATATAGTATCTTGGACTTACTTTGAATAAAAATGTGGACGATTTATATCTTCAGTTTGAAAATCAGTGGAATGAATGAAGAACTGGACCAGAGCTGAATTAGTTGTTCCAGTACCAGCTTTCAAGTGAGACTGGATTGAATTTTCTCTGCTTCTGATTTAGAATTGGAAGATTTTTTAGAAACCAAAATTAAACAGAAACAAGGATCAAAAGTTACCATCTTGTTCATAGAGAACAATGCTGTGCTCTTGGAACACCTGCTGCATGTGTTCTCTGTAGTAATCTGATTAATGTAAAAATAGTTTGTCACTGTGTAAGAATAATGTCTTGTGCTTGCATAGATACAACCTCTAGGCTGCAGGTACATGGGATCTGTAAGAAGTGACGTAAATGATAAATATGACACAGACCAGATTAACGAAGTAACAAGACAGATTTTTTTGATGGTATTTCCAGTGTTCAGGAAGAATTGCACCCTTTTGTTGTCACTGTGAGATAAGTGCACTACTAGCAAGACCCTTGATGGTAGCCTTGCCTTGTGATTTTTTCAGTGATGATGCACACTCTTTTGTACCAGAAGGGAAAGAAGATAATGAAGACCTTTACAAATACATGTGAAATACACAATAAATAAAATCTTGTGAGAGTGCTGCTTAAGGTTATAGTGTTCATCTGTCAGCTTCTGAAGAAAATTCCAATTATAATACCAGCACAATGAGTTTTATGTTATTTACGTAGCATGAGTATCATAGTAGTTTTACTTTTCCTGACACATTGGTAATTTACTGAATAGTGGCATGAGGTACTGGTTTGTTTTGTGGCTGTCTAGGAACATAGTATAGTGTTAATGTTCCATATTCATCAGACTAAAGTGGTTTGAATGCCTTCTGTGTTTTATAGAGTTCTAATGTTATATTTAAGTGTCTTTTACCTTACTCATATATCAGCTTTTCATAACCCTGTCTTGACTGTCCCAAATACTCTTCTATCCCTAATCATTCTGTCTGTATTGTAGTCCTACATACACCAAGTTCCAACAGATGCCTGTGCTGTATGATCATCTGTGCTTTTATTCCCTGATGGAAAGTGTAATTAGAGAACAACAGCTCAGCTTTTGAGTTGACATACACTTCAAACTTACTACAATATTCTTCTCCTTTATTTGCTGCTGTCTTCTTATTCAAGTATTATAAATATCTCTTACTTCTCTCCAGTTAACCTCTCAATTCCCTCAGAGGTGGAATGCTGTGTCCATTAGCCATATGAACACTTGTTTTCTAGGAGGGGAAAAGAAGTGTTATTTCTCTTGGTCGGTCTAGTGTGGGAATTTGGAGAGGCAGAATGTAATTAATTATCGAGGTTGAATTTTGGCCAAGGCTCTATTAGACTGAGAGTTACAGTTTATTAATTTCTTTCATTCTTGTGATGATAGGAGGAGCGGGAGGTAGATGAGAGTGGGATTTTATGCTAACATAGAGAGTTTGAATTCTTGTTGTAGCAACATATTTCAGTTGTCACCATTTTAAGCTGGACTGCTTTATGTGACTGTGGTAGGAGGATGGAGAGGGGGTAAAAATGATAACAGAGCTTCAAATGAAATTATTTGGAGGGAAAAAATGGTTAATTATACAGAAATAAACCTCACAAAAAACAACCAGAGCATGAAAGAGCTACAGTGCATGCCCTCTGCCTTTCACAGACAGTTTCCAATTCACTTGGTACTTTGTGTTGCTTTTCTGAGGCAATTCTTTATGCACTTTATGTGCATCAATACACATTTTGCCATTGTTTGTTGACAGTAACTTTTGGGCTAGATCTAGTAAGACTGTAGCAGGCTCTTTAGCAATTAGATAAAATATAAATCAAGAATTTGCAGTGTAAATTATATTATATGTTATTTGATTTTCCTCTTGACTCTAGAGTTAATTTTTGTAGCTAAGCGTTATGACAGAGACAAGTATTAAGACTGAACGCTTCCAGAACTGGGTGGGAGGAGAAGCCATGTATCCACTGAGACCACTCTTCTGCCACATTATTGGGAGCATCTGCCACATCAGCCAGTGCTAACAGGGATACTTTAATGCAGTGGAGAAGTGAGACTGGGGAGAGAAGATTTGTCTTTGGCAAATACATCCCTCATGAAGTTTCAGTTATGTTCTCTTCATCATCAAAATTCTTCAAATTTTTCTGATAGTTTGTATTAAAATGATGGAAGAAAGTTATTCAGTGTCCTAACTTCTCTAAGTCTCTTGGGTTTATGTATTTGTCTTCTTAAATGCATGATATGTGGAGTTGCAGTATGTTTCTGTTCTTAAATAATAATGAAAATAATAATTCACACCCAAATAGATCTGTATTTCTTCTATCTCTAAGCAAATGCTTGCATTCTGAAAATGTTGTAGCACTGTGCTGTAATGTAATGCTGTAATGGTTCTGCTGTCCTTGTAAAACAAGATGTACTTTGTCCTGTTAAAATTAGAAGTACTTAAGAGACACCACAATTATTATGAAATTGCAAATAATCTCTCTCCTGGGAGAAGGGGATCTTCTTCACTGAAGGAAAGTTGGCACATAATCAATGAAAATAGTGTTGTCATAATAGATATTGAAGTTTATAGCTGTGGGGATATATGATATCGTACAGAGTAGGAGGAAAAGCAAGGTCCAACTGCACAGCCAGCATCCTTCTCGTCTTCTGCCTTTTAAACTAATTCATTGTATAAGCAGCTAATTGTGGAAAGTGGAATTCACAGCTGAAATGAAGACAAGTGAACAACATCGAAAGTGAGCTGTAGATTGAAAACAAAATTATAATCAGTAATTTAAATTAATACAATTGTATGTCTATTTCTAAGTAATCTCTGGGTACAACCTCGAATCCCTAGTCACAGAGTGTTTTCTGCCTCATTTCACTCCATTTCAACTCTGGACTGTGGTGTAGTTCCGTGGGCAATACCCTCACTAGATTGAGCAACGAACACAAGAAAGGTAAATTATTAACCAACATTTGCAGTTCCTTTCTGGCTTTTGCTTGAGAATCACTGCAGAAATCAGTGTAAACCTTCAGAAATTCTCCTGTGCTAAGTCAGAGTGCTCATCCCGCTGGCCTGTCCTCAGAGGACAGCAATTGAAGACTCCCCTGTCCTTGCCACTGCATTCTTTCAGGGTGACCTTAGGTGTATGGGCATGTCACAGCCACAGTGGAGCAAACACACTGCAGCTGGGTCTGCGTGGGGATTTGGCTTGCACTGGCTCTGTGCTGCTGTGACAACCAGGTAGTAGCTGCCTGAGGAGGTGTGTGCTGGGCTACACAGTAGCTATAAAATAAACACACTGTTTGCCCTTCCAAAGGGTTTTGATCCACATTTTGTTCTTAGTCGAGATTGGTAGCATCAGCGTCCTCTTTCCAGGACTGCTGAATTGAAGTTGTCTATAGATGGATTTGTAAGGAAACAGAGAAGATTTTCAAAGGCATAATTTTCTTTAAAATCTTAGTAAGAGCTATCTGCCTCATTGCTGTATGGGGTACTTCAAATCTTCTCTCTTCCCTTCCCTTCCCTTCCCTTCTCTTTTTCTTTTTCTTTTTCTTTTTCTTGACAGGTTTCTAATTATGGAAATGGGAGTAAGTTTATATACCCTTTAAAAAAGAAGCTTTTTCTGATACACAGAGGTTTATTTCTGACTACAGTTATGGGGATGCTTAGCTTCTAAATACAGGATACCTGCTCGGAGGAGCAGCATATTATACTTGGTATCTGACGATGTTAGCTTTGTGTTGTTCCTTTCTGACTTATCATGTTATGATATCCTTTTAAGTGCATTTTACTTTTAGTTTAGTTCTGTACACATGCAGTGCAGAATCTGCAAAGTCGAATGCTGTACTCTGCTTGTGACCCTGCCTGGCTGTTTCTTTTCATCGTAAACTAATTATCCAAGTCACTTTAGTCAGCTAAATAAATCCTCTTCTTTTTAATCTGTTCTTCAGTGGATCCTGCTTTTTTTCACAAGTGGCCTATATGGGCCAGGTATACTTTCTTTCTCCTCTTTTCCACAGCTTTTACCCCCAGGAGCGTGGGTCAGCCCCACAATCTTGGCCCCACCTGACCTTCATCCCTGTGGCACAGGCAGTAGCAGTGGCAGGGAAGACATCTCACTGTCCTCTCCTCCCATGAAAGTGATGCTTGTCAGCATACCTAGCACAAACCCTTTATCCAGCACCTCTCACCAAGTTTGCACAGGTTTGAAGTATCATCAGAATCAAACTGGTTTAACTGAGCTGGCAAAAGCCACTTCCCCTGCCTGTTTGACACATGAAGGACGTTTGAATGTTTGAACGACGATCTACCGGATATTATTTTGTCATTGTAAAACAATGTCTTTTTTTCCTGGCTTTTACCGTGGAAATCATTGAACAGTTTTGGCTGATGTAAGCAAAATAATAGCCTGAGGCATGCATCCACCATGGAAAGTTGCAGTCCAAACAATTAGTCTGGCAAAATTATAAGCAAGTGAAAATTGGTTCTTATGGGAAGTAGTGGATAATCCTTAGTAATAGGCTATATCACAGTTCCCACCTATGTGTGTTCAATTTGCAAGAACACTTTCTGTCAACATGCATACAGCTTGCACACACTCTTATCCAGTGCACTCTGCTAAAATGTAGATCACTTAATTAAATAATCCACTTAATGTGCATAAGAATCACTCTGTCTTAATGTGACTGCGGCTAATTGTATGTGTTGTTAAACCTATTAATTGCTTATCATCTATTTGCCTAGTTTGAGTTTTATAACAGCAGAGGACCAAGTGCTCAGTGTCTTTTATGATTATGACCACTAGGCATATTAGAATAATTATGGTTTTTTTGTCCATCCTCAAAAATACACAGTAAATGTACCCTATAAAAGGTCTGTAATTGAAATGCTATTGTGATGTAGAAAACTTGTCTTGCAATTAATGATTCAGGAAATCAATAACTTAGCAGAAAGCCTTCAGTCTTCATTCTTCTAATACATAATTTTGTTTTTTTCCATATTGCATTGTTCTCTGTAGGAGCCAGAGGAAGGCTTTGGCTAAATATTTTCTACCCCTAGCTAAGAGACTCTTTTGGGTTTTTATTGTGTTTGCCTCACATAATCACTCACTGTTAATTTCAAAAAGCCTTTGATATTTGTGTCTGTGTGTCTTAAACAATAAGCTGATCCAAACAGAAATATGATTTATTCCTTTATGGCCTTATTCACAGCTTTTCCTTGTGGAAATCAGCACATGAGCTTGGGTGTTGACTGCAGCTTAAGCATAGGTAACTTTACTCTGTTTAGGTTGCCAGCATGAGGCCTTTTTAGTTTGGATGGCCTCTCTTGCCCATGTTCCTTATGATGGTATGCAGATAACACTGCCTTAAAGCTTATAATTTTCAGAGGAGATATTTGCAGGAATGCTGTAGGCATGGAGGAATGATGATCTCAGGAGATCACTCTGGCTGTGCCCTGATCTGTATACCCATTTATGGGAAGAGTCTTCTCACAAAAGTATAGGTAGAGGCGTATGAATTGAGGGAGGACTAACTAAACCCAGAAAATAATTGTCCAGCATTAAACAGTTTCTTGGGGGACTTGGGCACCTCTGCTACTTGTTTTTTTTCTTGTAAATATATTAGAAACTTGCTGCTTTGGGTGCACGGGAGGGAAAGGACCAAAATAAAAAAAGTAAGCAGAGCATTTGAAAATTCAGTGTCAGTGCACGCACATATGATTAAAGTCTGATAGAAATCCTTTGTAAGAGAAAGGATGTGCAGCTAACAGTAATTTGTTGTCTGGGCAACTTCTATGGGAGAGGGAAGGTGGTTCACCAAGTCTTCAGTTGGTCACAGTGGGAGTGGTGATTACTTTTCTGATTTTGCATACTGTCCTGGCACACAATCCTGATTTAGACAAGTTTTTCCTCCTCCTCTAGTCTTTTCAAGGTGGGCAGAACCCAGAATCATTTTGCCCCAGTACGATGGCACGGTAGTCGATCCTAGTGTAGGAGGAAATTATGGAAGAAAAACCAAGAAGGTTTTGGGGTGGGGTGGGGAGAGAAGAAGAGATAGTACAGTAATGCTATACTGGTTTGTGGGAATGGAAGATCATACATTAGGGAAGAATTTGGCTCTCGTGTGCACTGAGATCTGCACCACACATGCTTATGTGGTGATCGTGGCCAGTGACCTCATCCATGTGCAGGTTTGGATATTGCAGTGGTTGAGGTTTGCTGACTGGTTTTGGCAGAAGATCCCAGCTCCATGCGGAGTCACTTGGAGACTTGCGAAGGCTATGAATCTTACAGTCTTTGCTGTTGCAGGACTTTAAAGGTGGATGGCAGATGGAGGAAGTTCATCCTCTGGTTATTTCATTCCTCAGCTAAGCCTGCTTTCTATTTGTGCCTGTGTGAGCTCACTCATTTGCATTCCCGTACTGTGCTCTCTCTTTTTTCTTTTATTTTTCCTGGACTGTCTTCTTATAGAGATCCCAAAATCTGATGTCAGACTTTTAAGTCCATTCAGACACAGAGGAGAGGTCATAATCTGTTCCATGTGCAGGCTGCTGGGAATGCCAGTGCTCCCATGGAAAGTATCGTGACAGTCTGGATCAGGGATTTAAATCTAGGCTGAAGACTCTGTCTCTGCATGTGCTCTCAGCTGGATGCAGGGTCATGAAGATGTCTTACCTGAAATAGGACTATGTCCCTAGCTCAGCCTTTCTGTGTGAAGAAAGACTTGCTAACTGGTACCAAAAGGATCACTATTTCCTGGCAGTGTTATTCAGCCCTGCTCAGGATGGACCAAGGTCCCATGAATGTCTTACGCCATTCTTAACATAGCTCTGGGGTGGCAGTGGTTGGTATTTCCATTTAGTATGACTGTCTTTTAGATTCTACATTTAGCTTTCCTTACTACATTTTATCTCTAATGGGGACATCATTTATCTCTAATGTGAGGACCTCTCTTGAGGTCCCCACAACCCTGTGGTAATAGTAGAACTGTTGACTGAAGAGATAGAATATTTTCCCATAAATTCTTTTCCGCATCTGTTTTAAAATTAACCAATGATGGAAGACAAAGAAGGATGAAGGGAAAGAATAGCAAAATAAAACTCTTCTGTTGCATCACTTACAATTCTCAAATAATGTTTATAAAAATCAGTGTTGCTTTTCCTCAGGCTGCTGGTGGACACAAGTCTTTAGTCAATTAAATCCTCATTTCTAGATTTTTTTTTTTCTAGCAAGGCTTCTTAAATGTCTTCATGCTGTTACATGTGACTGGTGCCATTTTACTAGCTAAAATAACCAGATTAGTTTTACATATTTTAAATAAATACTAGATAGGCAAATAATTATGGGAAACGTAAAAGTATAGTTCAGATTAGGAACTAAAAGTTGATGTAACCTGAATGTAAGCCGCATGAGTCTGAATTGTCTGATTAGTGTAGATCATATAATTGTGAAAACAGTGAAAAGGAAGCCTAAGTACATGCTGAATACCTCCCATATAGTACATTTGGTTATTCTGGATGAAGCAGAATATTATCTACAACTCTGTATTTCTTTTTGTGATCATCCTTTCCATTCTTAGGAGGGCAATCAAGATAACATAAGATCTGCAAGCTGCCATCTCCTCTGCTAGAGGTAAAAATGTTTTTCTGGTAATTTGTCCTTGAGCAGGTGAATGTGGCTTTTCTTACTGTAGTCTTAATATTCATTTTGAATAGAGATATTAATCAGGAAAGCTGTACTTAGTTTGTGTTTCAGAAAAAAATAAGTAACTGGTAGGATACCTGTAGGGCAGATAGGAATAACTTCATCCGAAGATACTTGTTCCTTTACTAACAAGTCATCCCTTCTTCTCGGTGTAGTTTATCCCACTACTTTTTACTTCCTTTTCAACTCCACTGAGGGTTTGTATCCTGAGAAGACCTCAATTCCTTACACTTTATGTCTGACCTCCCAACAGTAGTACTTGTTTACCTAGAGAGATAATTGTTTTCTGGAGAGCATCCAGCTGATAACTTACTTTTTCATTAGACTCCTTTTTCCTATTCGTTATCTCCTGTTACTTGATCTGTGTCATTTGATAAAACTAATTAGGTAATCAAAGACTGCTGCTGAACTCCTCCCTTTAATTTTGGCATGGTGAAATGTACTTCTTGGCTCCTTGCTCCTTCCTCATAAAGACAGCCTTCAGTTGACAAACAACATTAATCCAAAAGAAAACAAGCCAGTTCATGGATTCTCTCTTGATATATCCATGTGCCAGAACGAAATAGTTCCTAACAAATTATTTGTACCAAAGATAGTGACATAACTCTGGCTCTGTTTTAGAGTTTTGCAAATGTTTGCAAAGCATCTCAAGAGGCCAGGCTAAAAATACTCAATGAAACCATTCAGCATTCTACTAAAAGCATTCTGTTTCCTAGTACTTTCCTCCCTTCTGAAAATGCCCTCCTACAGCTGCATTAAATTTATTAGAAGGTGATTGGAGGTATAAGGTAGGAACTTCCCATTTTGTGTTTTATTTTAAAATTCAGCCTAATTTTCAGGTTTTCTTTTTAGATTACTTAATTGTTTGGTTAAAAACAATTATCAGTGGAAGGATAGTTTGTTATTAACTTGAAGTATACCCATCCCATGAAGAAGAGGCTGGTTAGTTTATTTTTCACAAAATGTTTTAGCTTGATGGTTTGAGATTTCAGGATATACAGCACTTCAAAGATAAATAGCAAAGAATTGCCGCTTCTGTATGGCTAATGGTCTCTGCTATAACCTACTGAGGTAGAAATTGCCTGAGAATACTGGTGGATTTTTTTTCATGATGGCTGAATATGTGCAACCCAGAAAGAAGGTATCAAAACTGGTTTTGAGAAGCATATGGAATATGCTTTGCTTAGAGATGAGATCTGTAGAAATCACTGTATTCATGTTCTGTTTGTGGTGCTAGAGGAGAAATATGTCTAGGATATTCAAAGGTCTGAAGACTGAACCCACCAGAAATTCAAAGGAAACAATTGTCCGGGTTTCAGATCCTTTAGAAAGAGCAGTTGGCTAATGGAGAGATAACCAAAGGTAAGCATCTAGCTTGGCTGATGCTGCATGTGACCTACCCAGACTCATACAGGGTCTGGAGTGGCCAGTGGAGGCCATGCAGGATATCTGAGGTCACATGTGGAGAACTGAACTGAACTCTTACCTAGTCTTGCTTTCACAGTACAATTTTAGCCTAGGGAAAATCCATCAAAGCCAGTGAAATCAGACCAAGAGGAGGATCTCATCAGAATCTGGCGTGTGTTTTACTCAGAAATACAATTTCTCTTAAAAGACTGGCTTCTACCTGTCCATTATTTGGTGTTAAATGCAACCAGCACTTTGGTCAGGTCTGAAGAAGTGTTTTGATATTAGTTGAATGTTTACTGTATGCTGGCTTTTCTCCCATGTCAGAAAGATGTACCATGAGGGTGTTCAGAATCAGTAGTGCTTGCAGAGATTTGAAGGACTACATCTATGAAAGCCTATGAGCTTTGGAAGAAGGGGCAGGCATCTCAGGAGGAGTACAAGGATGAAGTCAGGTCATGCAGAGAGAAAATCAGGAGGGCTAAAGCCCAACTAGAACTTAAATTGGCCAATTTTGTGAAAGATAATAAAAAATGTTTCTACAAATATATTAACAACAAAAGAAGGGGCAAGGAGAATCTCCATCCTTTACTGGATGGAGGGGGAGCATTAATGACAAAGGATGAGGATAAGGCTGAGGTACTTGTGCCTTCTTTGCCTCCGTCTCTAATAGTAAGGTCAGTTACTCCTTGGGTACTCAGCCCCCTGAACCAGGACAGGAAAGGGGAACAGGAGAAAGCTCCCATGATCCAAGAGGAAATGATTAGAGACCAGCTCGGACAGTTAGATATCCACGAGTCTATGGAAGCTAGATGGGATCCACCCAAGGGTGCTGAGGGAGCTGACAGAGCTGCTCACCAAACCCCTTTCCATCATTTACCAGCAGTTGTGGCTGACTGGGGAAGTTCCACTTGACTAGAAGTTGGCGAAAGTTACATCCATTTACAAGAAGGGCTTGAGGGAGGATCCAGGGAACTACAAGCCTGTCAGTCTGACCTTGATGCCAGGAAAGGTCACCTTGAGTGCTGTCACACACAGGACAACCAGATGATTTGGAACAGTCAACATGGTTTAATGAAGGGCAGCTCCTGCCAAACTAACCTGTTGTCCTTCTATAACAAGGTTACCTGCTTAGTACACAAGGGAAAGGCTGTGGTTGTAGTGTACCTAGACTTTAGTGAAGCCTTTGACACCACTTCTCACAGTGTGATACCTGAGAAACTGGCTGCCACTGGCCTGGACATGCATGCCCTCTGCTCGGTGAAGAATTGGCACATGGAGTTAAATCCAGTTGGAGACTGGTCACAAGTGGTGTTCCCCAGGACTCAGTTCAGGGTCCAGTTCTGTTCAGTATCTTTATCAATAACCTGGATGAGGGGATTGAGTGCACAGTAAGTTTGCAGATGACACTAAGCTCGGCAGAATTGTTTTCTCCTTGAGGGTAGGAAGACTCTACAGAGGGATCTGAACAGGCTGGATTGATGGGCTGTGACCAACAGTATGAAGTTCAACAAGGCCAAGTTCCAAGTCCTGTACTTGGGACACGACAACCCTGTGCAGCTACAGACTAGGAAAAGAGTGGTTGGAAAGCTGCCTGGAGGAGAAGGACCTTGGGGTGTTGGTTGGCAGCCGACTGAACATGAGCCAGCAGTGGCCCAGGTGGCCGGGAAGGCCAGCGGCATCCTGGCTCCTATCAGAAATGGCATGACCAGCAGGTCCAGGGAAGTCATCCTTGCCCTGTACTCAGAGGACTGGTGAGGCTGCACCTTAACACCTGTGGTTTTTGAGCCCCTCACTATAAGAAGGACAATGAGTCACTGGAGTGCATCCAGAGAAGGGCAGTGAGGCTGGTGAAGGGTGTAGAGAACAAGCTTTACATGGAGCAGCTGAGGAAAGTAGGGTTGTTTAGCCTAGAGAAAATGAGACTGAAAGGAAAGATTATCGCTGTCTCCAACTGCCTAAAAGGAGGTTGTGGAGAGGTGGGTGTTGGTCTTTTCTCCCAAGTAACAGGTGGTAGGATGAGAGGAAATGGCCTCAAGTTGTGCCAGGGGAAGTTCAGATTAGATAGCAGGAAAATATTCTTCGCTGAAAGCCTTATTGGGTACTGGCACAGGCTGCCCAGGGAGGTAGTTGAGTCACTGTCCCTGGATATATTTAAAATATAGGTAGACAGGTTGCTTAGGGGTATGGTTTAGTGGTGGACAGGTACATTTGGACTCAATAATCTCAAAGGTCTGTTTTTACAAAACGATTTTATGATCTTCAGAGGTGCAACAGCCCCAAGGTAGCAGCACGCGAAATTTTAAAATAAGTGGTATGATAGACTTGGATAGTAACAGGGTGTGTTTATAAGTGAATCATATGATAAATAAATTATGGGAGTGATAGTGAGATCTAGTTACAGCAAACAGAAGTGACTGTTTTAGAATGAAAGAAAAATTGGAGTTTTTACTTTTATTTATCCTAATTAGATTCAGAAAAAAAGTTTTGACTTGCTTCCTGCCCATGAACACTGTTTTGTGTCTTGTCTAGATGGACTTATAGCCAACTGACTCAGGAGCATTTAGCTAAGATGCCTGAAATTGTTATTACTCTCTGGAGTCGCTGCTTTTCCTATCAAGAACACTCCTGAGCTATTGCAGTTTATAACCAGCCATAATATCAGCTAAAATTTTTGGCTGTTTTGACTAACATACATTGTGTCTCAGGCAGATTTGATCATGCATTTTTAGCATTAAACATAAAAGCTTCCCTAGGAAATGCCAGTACTACTGCTAGTGAATTGAAAGCATGAACTAGCCTGCCATTGTGTCAAGTCTGGTAATTGCTTTTTACTCACTAGCAGCTCTGGAAATCCAAATGGCCAAGTCTGTTTGTCCCGTGTGCTTTCATTTACTGTACTGCTCATTTTCACATAAGGTAGTTTCTCAGCTCTCCTGGCTGAAACTCAGTGCCATGAGAAGACTCTACCAAAGCTTTGCATGAATTGTTCCAGTGCTTTGCTGAGAGGTGCAACAGTGAATTGTATCTTGTGTGGCATGACTTAAAGTTTACTGTGAACAAATTCTCCAGGTTTATAGATTTGTTAAGAGGTAGTGTCAAGAGTTTCTGTATTTATAAGCAGCTCTGCAGTGCCTGGCAGCATGACACCCATTTTCCTCCAGGGTCCCTTCCCTGTCTGGACTGTGTGCTGCCTGTCCCTACTGCCTTAAGTGAGGATGTGGAGTAGTGCCAGAGGTGCTCTTGCCAGCAGGGTTATGGGCTCTTTCTGGCCAGACCCCAAAACAAGAGCACAGATAAGGAACAGAGGAGGCTATAGCCTAGTTTTGAATGGAGTTGCTGTTGGTTTCTCTGCCTCAGCTCAAAATTTTGCTGTGGCTTTGCAGCACTGTCAAGATCTAGCCCGTGAGGAAGGAGAGGGACTGCTTGGCTTTTACAGCTACAGTCCTCTCTCAGTCACTGCAAAAATAAGTGAAGCAGTGGTGCTCTGGGTATCCTGGGAGGAGACAGCATAGCATCTCTGTTGCATTTCACTGGACAGGATGAGAGAGTTGTCCTACCCGTTTGTGCTGCCAGAGATGCTGCCTGTACATCTGAGGAGATAAGCAAACCTCCCCAACCACACCCTCATATGTGAAGACAATGCACTTTAATTAACGTGTCCTTTTCATTGCATATTAAAATTAAGCTGTGAAGATTTTGTGAGCTGAACCATTAACATCCAAATTTTCAGTCATATATAGTCCATAAATACTATCTATATATGGGATTGAGTATGCGTAGGTGTAGGAGTTGTCAGTGCACAATGCGAGTTGTGTCCTTGCTATCTAATAGCCATGCAGCTTCTTCTGAATTCATGAGAAATGCTTCTACAGCGTGTAAGCAGTTACAGTGACTTTTTTCAGGGTTTCTTCTATAGTAGCCATTGTTTTTGTGACACTAGATTCTTTTCGGGTTCAACCAGATTGTGCTTAGGTGAGGCAATTATTGTATTTTTTTCTGAATGAACACATCAGGGAAGCGCTTGAACCCATTAGAAGATTTTAAGAGGAAAACCCCACTCTATTTCACTGCCGAGTTAGTGTGAGTTTGCTAAGAATTCAGCAGTGGATGACATTTTACAGTGCATTTGTCTGGTGCTAAAAAAAAGGCTTTCTGATGCGTGCCAAAGTCCCAAAATTACATGGAATGTATATAAGAGCTAAAATTAAGCATACCTGTTGCAAAGAAAAATTAAAATTGGAAGTAAAATGTATTAAATATACTAAAAATATGCAAAAATATACTAAATCAATGTGAGTGAGATGTGACAGTGACTTTCGTCTGTGCGTGGGATTTTTATGAATTTCTAAGGATCCTTAAGAGGAAGAGATGATTTGGCTTGACTTACGGAAACTGCAGCCCAAGCGAGGTAGTTAACTGCCCATAGTAGAACCAAACTGAAATCTGACTCGGCTATTCCTGGTCTCTTACCTTGTTCCCCAGTTGCTTGACTGTCAAGGCAGACTGACACCAAAATGTCAGGAAGGTCTACAGGCTTGGTTTTTAATTTTTTTTTTTAAAACTCATTTAACAACTTTGGTTCTCTGTAACAGACATCATTTGTACCATAGATGCATAAAAGTGGTTTGAGCATGTCTGCTTCCAAATGTATTTTATTTTTAGAAACTGCAGAATTTTTCCCTGTTCTTAACCATTTCCTGTGGTTTTACTCTGGAGTATGAGGGATGAAGAAGGCTATTTATGTGATTAAGGTATGAGAATGGAAATTGTATGTCCTGGGCTTAGAGATGCAAATCCGATGCAATGGTCAGTTTAAGCAGACTAACAACAAGTGAACTTGACTCATCTGTAAAAGAATATTTTTCTTATTAGAAGCATGTAGGAGAAGTGAGGCTGTGTTAAGATTTGAAAAGTCCTGTGGGATCCATGTAGGAAAGTGTCCATAAAACTGTTGTTAAATCAGTGAGACTGTAGAAACAGCATGTTCACCTGTAGCAAGCAGTGAGAGAATTAAGCTAAACAGGAGCAAGATACACTGGAATAAGCGTTGACACATGGAGTTAATTGAGAACAATTAAGTCTGTGTGTAGACAAGATCTACACAGTCCATTTGAACTGCATGATATTATGTGAGTAAAGGGTGCAGGATTAGACCCATTGTTTACAGATTTACCTAATGCTTGAAACTATTTGGATGAATGGTGTTACACAAATGTTAGGTGTAATTATTATTTAATTATGACCACATGTTTACTTTGAACGTAGTCCCATGCTTAACAGGTAAGGAAGCCAGAATAACACTGCAGCTTCAGTGTGTGAACTGCTGTTTGCCAAGCACCATTTTGCTAATGGTTTCTCTTTTCGTGTGATGAAAATGCCCCCCTGGACTCTGAAGTTGCACTGGTTGTGGTATGTAATAGGCAAATAGCTTTCATAAAAACTAGAACATTTTGGAACAGATGCAACTGAGATAGAATGCTAACTTATTAAAATTAATGGTATTAAATGTGCTGCTTGTGATCTGAGATGCCAATATGTCATTCTGGTTACATTGAGAGTGCAGAAAGCAAATTTCATAGCATGATTCATAACATCAGGGGTGCTACAGAATTTCTATAATTCATGTATTGCTACTTGCATTTGCATTTAAATGTTTAAACTGCTATAAAATTTCTTTAAGCCTAATTTAGTTTTTTTCACTCCTAAGCAGAAAGAAGTTATTCCTCCTTTAACTCTGTGTTTTGAGGTTTTCCTTTGCTCAGATCTTCCATTTCAGGTGCCATGGAAAGCTTAAGATAAGTTTATGAGTGGCTACAGATACAAGCAAGGAAAAGAACTTAGTGTTCATGGGATTTTTTGCAATCTTTTCGTTTTTCTTCTTTTTTAAGGAACCTGAAAAGAAATGGAATTCTGAGGGATGTGTAGTATATCCTAGGTTGCAAGAGCAGGGACACTGTTCTGTCCTTTTTACTATAGCAATGCTTTTTTAAGTTACTGAAGATAATGGAGAGTGTTAGCCTTTTCTGCAGTATACTTCTAGTGCTTTGAATGGAGATATCTCAGTCACTTAATGTGTGGCGTTTTACAACTACTGTTGGTCCTACGGAGAGTGTAAAAAGACCTCACCAGCACAGGCTCTGCACATGGACTTCTGAGAGGGATCACCCTCGTTAATTCAAGAAATATTAGTCTTTCCTTTAACCCAATACAAGAATCTTACAATTCTTGACTCTCTCAGTTCCTGAATTCCATATCGTGACTGGAACTGTTATATTTCTCATTGTTGAAGTCATTTAGTTTTCCCTGTGTGACTCCCTTGACATGGTTGCCCCTTGGTAGATAAACCTTAGAGCCCTACCCACCAGCATGTAGAAGGTGGTCTGTTAGTCTCCCAGCCATATCAGGCTTAAGGTGATACGGCACTTGCCAAATGCACCAAAAACCCAAATGTTTCTTCTGTGTTTCTGTACATCAGTTGTCCTGAATGTCTCTGTGCTTTGGGGAAAATGACTTGTCGAATACATTTGTAAAAAAATTGAAATATTAGGTAATTTTGAGTAAGTCCGTTTTGTGAAGCACAAAGGGGAGACAATGCTGAGTACTATAAGAGGGAAGAATTTTTTTTTAAAATCCTAGTTGTCTAAACTTTCTTTCACATGAAAACACAGTCTGTTCTAGATGACTGTTCCTACTTGAAAACAAGCTATTTCAGTAGAGGTAATTTATGTTTTATCTGAAAAGATTTCTGAAAGGAAGCTTGGTTTTAAGAAACCATTTCGCCCCTTCAGTTTCTTATTTTGGTGTAGAAATGAAGGTAAAAATAATTTGTGAATGCAATTTCCTTGTGAGGGTTTGAGTTTCTGCCCAAGGCTTAAGCATTCCATTGCCTTCCTCTGTGTTTTTCCAGCCCTGCCATACGATTGAATGTTTGAATATTGCAGCGTCAACAGCTCCTTGTATTTTCACTTGATACAGTTGAGCAAAAGTTTTGACATTGAGCTGAAATGTTTGAGGAGCCATTACCAGTGTAATTCTGCTTCTTAAGTAAATCTCATCTTGGTGCTTGAAATCTAAATGGATTAATATTTTTAATGTCTTGTTTACAATGCTGCCTATGAAAGCCTGTATTTGTCTACTTGCCAACCTTCCTTCTTGGCCAGGAACCTTTCTGGCGTGATTCTCCATGCTGGGCTCCCATCCATTTTCCTTGAGTCTCTCTGGTTCCCTCCCTTTTCCTCAGGGGCTCTCTGGAAGATTGTCAGAAAGGCTTTAATTTCTTGAGCAAGTCAGCTTTTTTGACTCCTAAATATTTCTGCTCTAGCCCTGAATTTCAGAGTTTGCCAGCCAACCACAGATGGCTTGCCATGGCGGTGTTACAAAAAAACATATATTTTTTCAGGTTTTGATGAAAACAAACCTAAAAACAAACCAGTGTTAACTTTGCAAGTGGGTAGAAAAGGATGGTTAAGAAAAAAAGAAGCTTGCACTGTGTATATATATGCGTGTCTTGACAAGGTGCCCAGCAGTCACAATGGAGTAAAAGTGAGCTATTAGATAACTCCTAATGTAGATCGTAGACATTATAGCATATTGCGGTATTTTATCAGCAAAGCCATACTAGCTGGGAATGGCAAAATAAACCCCAACAAACCACAAAAAGAACCAAAATAAAATCGTGCAGTCTGGTGACTGTGGCTTAGATATGATTGCTGATGGTCTTAAGGGGTAAGCAGGCTCTTAGAGGAGACTCAGGAGAACCTTTCGCCCTTTCTAAAGCAGCAAGCAAGCTATTAGAATGCAGAAACCAGGGGTGTGTGATATCAGACTACAGTACTGTAAAATTATGCAGCTGTAGGTATAGTGAACCCTCACTCTGAGCAGGCCAGCAGATCCTTGTAAGTGGTTATTTTGATATGTGATACCCTGATGCTAATCTAAGAAGCTGAGTGCTAAACCAAAGAACCCCCAGCAACAGTAACAACCCTTAGCCGAGTGAGGAACACTTGGCAGTACTCACTGACATCTTAGAAATGGAGAGTTAGCATGAGCTCGCTGACAAGGGTGCAAAGTTTGCGTAGAGGGATGGATGGATCTTTGCATGGCCCCCTGAACTGGGTACATGTGGAATAAAGAGGTGATGTCTCCACATTGCAAGACTGAGACCAGTAGTCAGACAACCCCCCCCCAAAAGCGACATAAGTTTGTGCGTTGTCTGTCATCAAACGAGGTGGGGGTTAGCTGCCTTGCCTTGTGTTAGAGGGAAATGCAGCAGGGTGGCAGCTCTGAAGCAAAGGTAGAGGGTCCCCATTTTGCCTGCCTGCCCCTGCGCATACAAGCAGGACCTGCCAGGACCCTGCAGTGGAGGAGCATACCTGCCATTAGCATGGTGCTGGCCTGCCTTCTGTCCATCTCCTCCCTCTGGAGCAGGGCTCGAGCCTCCTGGGAAGAGACTCCTGCACTAAAGGTGCAGATGAAGGCACAAATGAAAGGAGACAGCTGAATCCCCCATGTTCCTGCCTGCAAGGGACTTTGCACAGGGGACGACTGTACCCCAAGGGTGGGTGGGTGAGTGAGTGAGTGAGTGAGTGAGTGAGTGAACAAAAACGTGTTGGTGCATGAAAGATGCCAGTTTCCAAAGCAATATTATTTTCTGGTTCTTAACATCCCATTTTGTTTTCAAAACACAGTATTACTCAAAACTAGATGGATTGACAAGGCAAAATAATCTTGACAATCTCTCATTACAGATACAGAAGATATGAGTATCCTTAATGTTTTATAGACTAGCATGTCTGGCACTAAAAATAGAAGAAGTGTAAATAGTAGAAATAAGGGAAGATGGATATTTAGATTTAATATGTGAAGCAGCCAAGTGTTTGGCTACCCTTTATCAATTACTGATTATTCTCTGCTGTTAAAAATTATTTGGAGTTGGAGATTCTCAGTATTTTTTTTTAATCTCCTTGCCTTTCTCAGACGTCAGGATTACAAGATGAATGTGCAAACATGAGTGTGTGAGTCAGGAAACATGCAGTGGAGTTGACTGCGTGAGCGAGGCTATAGGTAAACAGAAATAAAGTTAATTGGCAGTTCTCTTGTATAGCACGGGCAGCTGAAGTCCTTCTCACTGGAAGAAATTTTCTTTCCCCATTATCCTTCAGCATTCTCTTGGAGGGATTGTCTCAAGGGAAGTGAGTGAGTCAGAAAATATGCCAAGTTCATGTCACGGCTGTTTCGGCATTTCTTTCTCTTGCTGGCCTCCAGGAGCTTTATTGGCAAGTGTTTTTAAAGGAAATGTTGGCACAGGAAGGGCTTATTGTTTATGTCATGAAAGTCTCTTGGCGTCTTCTGCCTTGTTATTTTCTCCCTTAAATGGGGAAATTAGGAGTGGGGGGGAACTGAGAAAGGAAAAGAGAAGAGAAACAGAGTATTAACTTCCAGAATATTGGGCGTTGCTACCAAAACTGTCCTCTCTACGTCAGGATGTATCTTGGTGAGTCCTCTCTTCTCTTTTTCTCTGTTGCTGTTTTGCAGGCTCTGCTGCAGCCAATGGACTGATTTCTAAATGTGTGTCTCGTCTTCATGCTTTTCAAGATGTGGCTTTTAGAGAGCTTTTTGAAAGAAAGAGGCAAGCAGTTTTCTGGTGGGTTCTCCTCTGCCAGAACAAGGCAGGCAGAGGCAAACGCTGAGCCCAGCCAAGGTCAGATCGCTGCCACCTTCTCACATGCCGAGCAGGGCTCTGTGACAGGCTGTCGAGGACATTTTGTTAAATTCTTTTCAGTTTTGTGTAAAGTTTGCATACAAAATACAATGTGATTTACAAAAATCCCCCTAAACTTACTCATGTGCACTTTGGCAATTTTGGCATAATGTAAAAGCACACAAAACCAGAACTATGTCCAGTGCGGCAATAAAAGTTGCTGTAACCTATTACCCCCAAATTAGGCAAGAGTTGTGAGATCTCTGAGGTTGCTATTAAAGAATTAAATATGAACTTTTCAAACAATGTTTCAGTATTTAATATTTTGTGATCTGGAAAGTGAAAATCCTCTGCTTGTGATACTTCATGGCGAAAAGGCTGTTTCTAAGTCAGGTTTGGTTTTATATCCAATATTTGCCTCTCTGAGATTCATGCATGCAGCTCAAAGATACAGGATGAAAAATTATTTCAGATTAACCTAGCGAAGATATGCGTTGATGTACAAAAAAGAGCACAGCACTATTTCTTCTGGGTTTGTTTTACCAGCAGGAAAAAAAAATCAAGGCAAATGCCTGGTTCTGTGAATTGAACAGAGAAAGCAATGTCTAAACCACTTTTCTTTGTACCCAGTTGAACTAAGGATTGTATGTGGGATTAAATATCTATTTCAAGACTGTGATGCACTTTTTGTGGTGTCTCTTCAAACACTAAGTGTTTGTTGCTACATAATACAACTTTCTATTGTGGCATTTTACTTGCATTTTGGTGATGCATTTTTGAAATGCTGTTTTTCAAAGGAAAAAGAGGTGATTAATCTTGGCGCTTAAAACTTACATTATTTCATTCTTCAACTCTTTCATGTGTTTTTGTTTTCTGACCTACCTATATGTGGGTATGTGCAAAGTTCTGTAGCATATAATTGTTTAATTTGTGGAAGATTTTCCCACCCCACCTCCTTCCAATTTTGCACTTTGATTTGCTCAGACCTTGCCTTCACTTTCTTTTAAAACTTATACACAATTGAAGAGGTTGCTGTAGAGTTAAAGTTCTCATGGAACATGCATTTCTAGATCTGTCTGTTTTTAGAGCTTTTTTCATTTTTTCATATTTGGGATCTTTTTCAGACTGTTATGGGAAAAGTAACTGATTAGAATCCAGGGAACTGGAACCTAGATTTTGCTTGAAAATCATCCTTAGGAAAGGTGATTATGGTTCTTATATTCCTACTTTGAGTATTTTGAAACCAAGGTTGATCCATGAGAATTATTTTTGTGAGATTATAATCATAAAGCCAGGATGAAATACCCCATCTAGTAAGCACGAGCTAATTTGTTTATAATTTCTTTGGTTGAACATGAATCTGTAACAGTATAGTGACTTTTAAAAGGACATCCATGTTACGTATAGAACATTGCAAGTGAACCATTTTAAGCATGTTGCAGTTGTTATCTAGAATAAGACATAAGCTTTTTCTATTTTTCTCTGTACATCTAAACACATGTTTGTATCTATGAATATATTCAATTAGATGTAAGTATTTTGCAAGATGAGCACTGCAATGTCACCATAAATTTTTCCTCTGTGTTAGGAATCCTGCATTTCTCTGTTCTGGCAGATAGAAGCCTTTTTGCTGTTTTCCTTGTGTCTCGTGTCATAACATGAGAAAAGCCATAAAACAGGGTGTGAATAACTGTACTTTGGCCTTTGTCTGCTATCCGCTTTATCACCCAGCCAAAATTCTTTAGACATGACAGTAAAAGCACAATATTAAATCATCAGCCTATACCTACCACTCCAGTGTCAGGTACACAGTGACAATATTGCTTTCTTGCTATTTGGCAACATGAAGCAAAATACATTAGAGTTGTGTTAACAGAGTGTCACAATGACATTTTAAATGGAAAATTGCAATTTTCTGAATGAAAAGTTCAATTCAAAACCTCTTGGGTTAGGTAAGGCTGTGCTAGACCCAGGGGATAGTTCCCTGATGACCCATTTTTTTATCCTGACAGGCTGCTCCATAGTGAGGTGTCTGGTGTTGTGTAAGCCAGCAAATAGGATGCTCCCCAGCTGCTGGGAACTGCTGGCCCTGCACCCTTTGGCTGTGCCTGGATATTCCAGGTTCCCTGGCTGCACCTGTGTTTCAGCTTCTCTGAGAAGCTGCAGGTCCTGGGGGTACATGACCCCAGTTCCCTGAACATTTTCTTGAAACTTTGGCTAACGAGACATCAACAACAAATACAACAGCAGTAGGAAGGGTTTTTTTGTCTGATGTGGAGAGAAATTATGCAAAGAGCCACCAAATGGTACCCGTTCCCTCCCAACTGTGATGCAGGTCACCCTGGGCTTGGTGCCACCGTAGTGTTCTGCTGCTCCTCATCTGGGGACCTGGTTGCAGCTAGTGAGTGCTTCACTCTTTCTGGCTTCCCATTCAAAGGAGACACTGCCAGCTTCTCTTCTTCCCTGTCCAGCTCCTACCTTACTGTGGTGCTTGCCAGAACCTGTTTTTCAGACTTCAGTGCCTCTGTCCAGCTGGGTGAAAGCCATCCAACACGTAGAAGGAATGGGGCAGTGAGAGGGAAGGCGATAGTGGAGTGGTGCACAGTCACTCCAATAAAATGCATTTTCTTAGTGAACAGCATGGGAAATGTCCTTCTCCTCTGTCCCCTCAAGCTCTGAAGTCACCTGTTAGCTTGGAAGCCCATCAGTTTGGACTGCTCCATTAGTATTAGGCTGGTTGGGTTTCCTTTGCAATGAACTCTAAGAAAACTACCTTCTCCATTTTGAGAGCTTTCTCCCCTCTCCCATTTATTTATCCCCTCTCCTTCATTTATTTTTATTGCATTCAGAGAAAGAAGGAAAGAAAACAATGGATATGGGAAATAATGATCTTGTAAAAAAAATTTTTTCCATACTTCAGAACTGTTCATTTTCTGACAGCCAAGCTTTGTCACATGAATGTGAAGACCTGATTCATATGATGAGGGCTACCAGCCCACAGCTACAGTTCAGCGTTGAAGCATGGAATGAAGGGAAACAGGGAGTCATTAATAATTTAGGATTGTGGTGTTCATCATGCAGGCTAAACAGGATGGCTTAACTGGGAGAATCAAAATACACAAGTCTGCCTAGTTCTCCGGGGAGGCAGTGATTTGGAGAAAAAATGTGATCTGGTTATAATCTACTTGGATTTTCAAAAGTTTTCAGTAGTGTTCTTTCCTGAAATTTTATAAAGGATTAAAGCTGCTGTGGGATGAAAGGGAAACTCCTGTTGTGAATTAATAGCAGGTTAAAAGTTAGGAAGCACAGGGGAGTAAATGGTCAAGTTTTACAATGGAGGGAAGTCACCAGTGGAGTCCTGCAGGCATCAGTCCAAGTGTCTGGGTAATTCAACGTACGGAAAAGGGGGGTAATATTGAAGTAATAAAGTCTGCTGACAGTGCTATAGTCGAATGGGAAGAGTTGCAGAAGGGTCTGGCAGTACTGAGAATGCAAAATAAGGTGGTAGAAGAAATTCAGTGGCAGTAAATGTTGATTTTTTTTACATAGAGAAGAATTGCGGGAATATTTGACTAGCAAGCACTCAGCAAGAAAAGTGCTACTGTTTAATAGATAGTTTTATAAAGATAACAGCTGAACGTCCATTAGAGGTCAAAACCAAATGTTCAGAATATTTTGGAAGGGGACAGAGAAAAATACCATGTTCCCCATGTATCACTATGTAGGACTGCATCCGAGTGATGTGATCTTTGTTCTGATCGTTAAGATTTTCATGCCTGTAATGCTGGAGCACATGTAACAATACAATATTTTCCATCCTAGATGCAACTTTTTTGGCATGATCTTGAACGCCTGTAATAGATAGGCTCTGAAATGTCTTCCTTTCCATAATTCTAATATTAATTAGCACTTATTCTTACTGGTAATTAAGAAAGAAAATTATGAAGGACATATCTGAAAAATAAAGAGAATAAAGCCCTATCTGTATGAAATTTCATGCTGGGAACAATTACAAATGTGAATAGCGTTACGCTGAGCAGAAGCCCTCCTTAATAAATAAGGTTAGTTCAGCTGGGGAAAGCTATGTGTACATTGCTGTAGCGTGCCTGTCTTCTATTATGTTTTATTGCAGGATCTGTTAGTCTCAGAGGACTTTTTGAATGGGTGGATTCAGATATATGTGCATACTGCTGTTGTACCCATCAAATCCTGTATTTATTCCTCAGCAACTTTACCCAGCAAAAACGTGTGCCTGTAGCTATTAAGCACCAGTAGCATGTCCATAAATATGTAAAATTAACCACTTTGCCATAGTTGTTTGCAGGTATAACAACTGTTGTATATTTTGCATGTGACTAAGTAAACAACTGAAATACAGACTTGCACATGAAGTGTGGTGCACATGCTGCACTTAGTGATTTCCACTTTTCACTTTATCCATCTGAAGATTTTGGTTCTTTAATAGGAGGAAAAAAATGTTCTAATCAAGCTTTTATGAAGTCATTGGTCTTTGGATGATTTCACTTATAGTTTTGTTGTAATATGATGGTAAAAGTTCTGAATTTCTAACAAAAAACCTAAAAAGTTCTTTGTCACCTAGAAATTATACAATTATACTGACCACACCGCTCTTCAGAATTATGTAGTTGCATTTGAATAGCTTGAACAATTATTATTGCTTCCCTGGTAACAAAAACCAAAAAAACACAAACCCAAAAACAAACAAACAAAAAAAGATAGTGTATGATAATGTGGTTTTAATGTTCATTTAATATATATAGAAGTAATAAGTAATTTTACAATTTATATGTATACTTCAATTTAAATAGAAAAATATTGAACTTGAAAAAAAGCAGAATAAACTTCTATTGATAATCAGTGTGGGGTTTTTTATGGAAAAACTAATGCAAAGATTGCCACTGTATATATAGGTTGTGCATAGTGAAAGATGTTATTTCTGCATTACTTAATTTCTCATTTTTCTCCCTGACATTTTGAATCAAGTGTTAGTCTGTAGAACAGATTCAAAATATCAGAGGTAAAACAAAAAGCTAAACTTTGTCTTCAGGATCTAGTTTCATTAACTCGATAGGGCATTACTCAGAGCAGATCCATTTTTAGCATACGGCATTTTCATACTGACCTTTTCTGCACTGTGAATGAAAATTGGTGCTGTGATGTGTTGATTAATCCCATAAAGAAACATTGAAAACTTCATTTAAATGTATTCTCAGGTGAACAATAATGGCATCTAATCCATTACAATAACAAAAATGTCCATTACAATAATATAAATAAATGTAGATACCTTCTAGGTAGCTGAAAAACATGGTATTGCAAAGCTAAGTCTTATTTTCTTAAGCTGACTGACATTCTCCTTCTGTCTTTGGTAGCTGTCACTCAAGTGCAAAACTGTGGAAAGTTTAACCATCTGATGCAGGATGGATCTAGACATTAGGTCTGAAATGGGGAGATGGGTACATTTGTGTGTGTGCACATACTGACAACATTAATTTGGAAAAATGTCATCTAAAAGCTTGAGATGGAGTAACTACTCCAGGTGAACTACATAAATGGATACTTTTATTCCTCTTTCAGTGTAATCTCTATGCAGTTTAATTTAAACTGAAAGCAGATTTATTCCTGAGGAAATAATCCAGGATGTTTAATGTGAAGATTGCCCTAAGAAATGACTGAAAAATATGTACCGAACTATGTTGTCCTGCCGGGGCCCCTGCTGGAGTGCCCACTCCAGTTTTGATTTGTGGGAGACAGAATGAGCAACAGGAGAGAGTCAGGTGAGAGTAACAAGAAATATCAAAGGCTCAGAAAGCTTGAGTTATAAATAAACGTTTAGCAAAGCAGAGCTGCTTACTTTTACAAAATGATGTTTGGGAAGACTTTGATAATAGCTCCCATGAAAATTTGTGGATATAGCGTGGACACTGAGAATTGAATTTGTGGTAAGAGGACTCTGGGAAAAATGCTTTTCAAAGAAAGAGGTGAGCAATAGAAGAGGTTGCTTAGGGTAGGTATGGCATTTGAAGCTACTGTGAGTTGACCTGCATTTACAAAGGATATACCCCGACTAGCATATCTCTCATAGTCCCATCTGGTGTGGTGGTCACTTTGTCTCATGCAAGACATGCTATGATAGTCCCGACTGGTAACCTGTAATATACCAGAATTTATATAAAATCCTACAAGATGAAAACCCTTTCAAACTTTTCTGTCTTTCACTGCTCCACCCTGCATTTATTACAAGTCTACTCATGAATTATTTGGAGTACCCACCCTGCTAACTTGTCCACATGGACAGATGAAGTAAATGCACCACTGGAGTGGAGCTGATGCCTGCATTGGGAAAATGAACGTCAGACCTGTTGGAATGCTAAAAGCCAATTGAAAGCTGCAATTACATTCTTAATGCAAGGCTTATGGATGTTTCATTGCTATGCACAGACTGGAAAAATACATGCATATTGTACTATTTCAGAGAGGTTATTCGGTGCTTAACTTTCTGCTGTTTCTTGGAAAGAGGAAGCAAGCTTTCCATCCTTCACACTCCAGCGTTCATTCTGAATGCCCTTTGCTGTACAGCCTACCATGGCACGTTCTTTAATTAACACTTGTTGCTTTTCTTCTTCTGAAGAGAATTGTGATCGTGGCAGACTTGCCGTCTTTGCTACCAGAGCAGTGGGAAATCCCCCTCTAGCTTCTATAACTGATCAGCTGAGACAGTCTGGTTGCCTGTGGTCCCTAATGAGCAGCACATGACACAGTGCAGAGTACTGGCAAGATTAACGAACCCAGATTTCCTTACCAGAAGACTAACTTGTAATAGCAGTATAGAGAAGGAGAGCGTTAGCACATACTCTGCTATATATCATTATACTGAAATAAAAATCCTTTGCAACCAGCTTCAAAACTTAAAGTTTCTATTTTTACATGAATCAGAATTCATGTAAATGGTTGTAGACTGACCATTGCTAAAAGACTGAAGCCCTAAAGGGGGAATCCGCTATTGACCTTATTTTGGGAAAATATTCGCATGTGGGAAAACAGCTCAGAATATGCTCCTCTCCAAAAATGTTCCCAGTTCTCTTGGCAACATCCAAAGGTTTTTTTCTGAGTTAAAGTCCCTGACTGTATTTTTATGACAGCCACACTTGTTTTTTAACAAGAAATTATTATTACATAAAACCCCTGAAATAAATAATAGTAATTTTGATGTCTTCTAATCAATGGATTCCTGCTAAGTGTTCCTCCTTATTGGTGAAATTGTTTCCTACACGTTTTTATTTGGAAAGCTAATTACACTTGCTATGATTTCTGACTAAGAATTTGCAAATATCAGATTTTCATTTGAAGTGTCTGATTTGGTGTTACAAACAGCTCTAAGGAAGTGTAATCTTTTGGGTAATCTTTAAATGGTAAGGACGCAGAGAGACTCATTTGAGTTGAATCACATTATAACCATTCAAGTCATACTTTGGCAACTAAAGTGCTTAAAAACACCCACTGATTTCTTTTTATTTCCTGACTCTTAAGGAAGACCAGGAAGATGAAATGCTAGGAGTCTATGTGAACAGGGGATTAAAGACTAAAAAACTGAATATGGGCTACGTTCCTTCAAGAAGCTGAAGGAACCTGCACACCAAAGGTGGAGAGACCAGTGATTTTATTTGGATATCAAAATGCTAGGTGCAGTATAGAAGTCCTTAGGTAAACAGATGAAGGTTTTCTGTTTGTGGCACATATTTCTTAGAATCTGAAGGTTATTTCAGGCTTGATTCTTGGGGTTCCTTATGGAACTTACACATGAACTCACTCCAGTTGCCCATAGTGAGAGATGCCTTGGACAGGAGTGGGAGATAATCCCACCTCTAAGCCAGTGAATTTGGGCTGACAGCACTTGCTACTGGAGCCGGGGATGTTAGAGCCATTCCTGTCTCCCAAAAGCTGGAGGACATGGCCTATGCATAACAGATCAGGTTTGTAGGACTGAGTCTTTCCTGTTCTTGTCTCTCATCTCTGATTTCATCTCCAGCTCTGTGCTTCCTTGCCAGGTAGGTAGCATTGGCCATGGGGTGGGGGGGCTTTCAGTATTCCTGCTGAAGCTGTTTTTATATAAAATATCTAAATATTCCCTGAAACCACAGAAGGCAAAATGTCAATCTTTTGTGGGAGAAATCTGTGCAGCGTGGAACTGAAATCAGCCTGGAGTTGGTTTACATGGATTTAAAAAGGAGAACAAAGTGAAACAAAATATCCAGCAGCTGTGAAAGAATAGGGAGAGAAACAAATATTCGCCAGCATCAAGTGAGGGCTTATTTAGTGAATACATAAAAATGCAAATTTCTTAAGGAGGTGAATTGCATGATAATTCAAATTTTGTAAGACAGAAGAATATTTCAGAAATCAACTCTCTATTTCCAGAGCAGCTGAGTCTTATAAACAATGTGTACTCATAGCCTGGTAAAATTTCAGCTGAAGCCCTTGGTCTCAATCAGTGCATTTGAGTTGTGAGACACTGTACAAGTGAGAGCTGTGGAATTGCAAATGAGCACCGTGCTCCATCTTCTCCTGGGTGGTGTAGGCAGCTTTCTGCTCTAGGCAGCTGCCTACCTTGCCTGCTGCCTCGAGCTATCTCTGCTTTTCTGTGAAAGAACATAAGCAGTGAGTTGAAGTTCTCTTGAGTTAAATGAGAACAGGATCAGGCTATGATTCAGGATCAGACTGCTCCTTGTTTTTTTCTGTTTGCAAAGTCAAAGTATTTTAGTTGGGAACCTCAGTTTTACCCAGCCCATCTGAAACAGGGAGCCAGCGATCATTGTAAAGAGGAGCTCCACTTGTGATTATTCTTGTCTACAGCTACCAATGTTATATCTTGGTCCCAAGTAAAGTCTGTGTTTTAGATCAAAAACCTGGAGAAGTGTGATTACTGCTGCTAAGAATTATGGAAAGGCATTCACCCATATGTTTTTCTTGGGGTTTTTGAATGAAATTAGTGCGAGTTCTTTTAATCTGATTTCATTAATTAAAAAATCTATTAGGAATTCACTATTTTTAATAAGAAGCAAAAATAATTTTGCCTGTATGTCAGAAGTTTTCCCCACAGTGCAGTCGCAAAAAAAAATAATAAAAAAAAAGGCAAAAAACCCCACCGCCAAATAAAAAACCCCACTGCATGTAGGTTGGTCTAATTATAATCTACTGGTTTTTAGAGTGATGCATAAAGCCCAAGAAACAGACCTTTTCTTCAGCAGCTTAAAATCTCATTCCTATTAAAAAAATGCACGATGTATATAATATCCTTCTTCTTGAGAGAGCGTTAAAGAGAATGTATATTATTGTTAAATATTCTAGTGGACTGTTAAACCAAGCAAGAAAAATGCTGGCAACAGCTAACATCCCAAATCCCAGATTCTTCCTGGGTGTGCCTGGATTCTCCGGTATTATGCTGCTTGGTGCAGCTCTTTGTGTTGGTAGCATTTAACAGTGCTTTGCTCAGCTGCAAATGTGCTATGAATGTGGAGGTGCTGTTCAGTGGAGATTCAGTCACTGCCTTGGAGAAAATGCAGAAGATTTTAATTTAAAAAAATCTTTTGTAAGAGGCAATACATTTAGTGACATTTCTGTGTTTATATCTACTGTCGATGTTTTGGAGTGGAGCCAGTCAGATTTCTTTCTGCAGCTGGTCTCTGGATTTTACTGTCTTCTCCTTAATGAACAACCCCCTTTTTCTTCTTCTTGTCTGTCTCCAGTTGAGAGTTGTATGACTCCTTTTCTTTTTGTTTTTGAGGATACTGACTCTAGTAAAAGAATTCTTTTTCCTTTCCAATATCTAACTTCCTATTTGAAACAAACTTCAGAAGCCTAGCCAGCCCCTGAAGATACCACATCTGTCTGCTAGAAAATTAAGCCTTTGTTATTTCACCCATTAGCATCCGTAGTCTGCACTCTGAGTGGGGGTATTTGGATTTGTGTATGTCTGAGAATAACATGCTACATACTCTTTTTACGGATGATTTGTGCAGTATCTAAAGATGGTGTCTATTCCAAGGAAACCTGTCTGTATGAAACAAACTGAAGAAAATATCTAAGGTTTATTTTAGAAAAGTGCCAGTAGAAAAAAAAACCCACAAGAATTTGTTTTCACCTAGTCCCTGTTGTCACAAAAATAAAGCTTTTAATGTAAGAACACAATGATTTTATGTAGCATTTTTGTGAAGAAATATGTGCAATTCAGTTTGATTTCCCATTCTGCCACTCACTGAATTTGGAGGTGTTATCTCCATCTTTGGGACTAGGCAAGCAGTGAAGTGACTTCAGATGATTTTGGCAGCACACATGTGTAAAGACATAAAAATAATAGCCCCCTCCTAGACAATGAAATTATACTGGTAACGCCCCTAATAGGTATGAGGTTATGCCAATGAAAAAGTGTCACTGTGTCTATTGGTTTAGCCTAAGCCACTAAGGGAGATGATGCTAGGTTGGTGGGAGAGAGTTTCCTTCTGCTAGTGTGCATATGAGGAGGAGGTTGGGAAAAGACTGAGACTCTCAGGTCTGGCACAGGCACCATGGCAACACTGATGCTTAATCCATACACCTCAGTTGTGACCCTGTGTGCATCCTGCCTGGTCCTCCTCACCACACCAGCAGGTTGTGACATGTAGTGTGCTCAGAACAACAGGCTTGGTTGGTTATTCTGATTTAAGACAACAGGCTGCCATAGTCAAGAGCAAAGCCATGTGATAGATGCCTCCAAGCGGCCCTTGCAGCTAACATTACTTGCAGCTGCCATTTCTTGACCCTCCATTTTACTGCCCTTGTACCACTCCTGTCTCCTCCCAAATGAACAACCTTCTTAGGTTTTTTTTTTTACTTCCCTTGATCCTTTTTTTTCACATGCATCCCAACTTGGCTTTTCAGCCACCAATGCCTAAGTAATCATGGCCTTAGGTCACGCTGCAGGTCCTCTGCCCTCATCTTCCCTCATCTGGACATGGGGCCCATTCTTGCCAACCTCTCCTTCACCCATCAGTGAAATCCAGCTATCCATTTCTTTTATTAGCAGTGTTGGAAGTGTCAGTCTGCCCACCTGGCATCTTCCCCAGGGGTTGGGATTCCTACACAGACTTCAGAGATGGATTGCGATTGGCATCTGGGATGCTGCAGGAAGTTTTCAGCATTGGAAACAGAGCCTGCGCACTGCTGCAGGATTGGGAGAGCAGTGCATCATTGGCAGATGCATGACCTGCAGCTGAGGGCAATGCCTTGCCTGAGAATGGCAGGAATGAGCCAATTTGGCCAGATATCAAAGCAAAGCTGGGCTATCAAACTTGGCAAGCAAGCTGTTTTGTCCCCAGAGGTGATGTCCTTAAACAATATGTGCCCATGGGCAAATATTTTGGGCCTGATTTTGAAAAAGCCATCTTGTTGCTCGTTTTCATGCTTCCAAAGGGTGTATGTCCAACAAAGGACCAACCTTTTTGAACCTGGTGGAGAAAGTACAATAAATGAGAGACTGAAGCAAAGGAATAAACTCAAGACAGATGGGAGAAAAGGCTTCCCTTTGTAAAATATGAAGGCCTGGCCCTTTGCCCAAAAAGACTGTATAAAGTAAGGTAAAAGTTGTGTAAAGGTAGGAATGATGGTCCCAGTAGACAGTATTGAGCCTACTCAGTAAAAGTTAGAGCACATGAAGAAGTAAGACAAGACTTTGGCATGAGAAGCTGCTTCTTTGTGTCCTAATCCATACTAGAGGAACATGGCATAGAATAGATGAAGTCAATTGAAAGACTCCCTTACAGCAGACCCTTATCTTTGTTCTTACTATCTTAATACTGGCAGGATGACTAATATGGACAGATATCCTAAAGCTGAGAATGACATCTTAAATCTGTCCTGGAGGATCAGAGTATGTATTTCTAGAGCTGTGCGGGGTTTTCATGAGTTGTAGCCCATAACTCTACAAAGTAAAGTGTAAGGATGAATAAAACCAAAATGAAGAAATACACGTAATATGTAGTGAAAGGATATATGATTTTAAAAAAGAGAACTGAAAGAAAGGCACTTATTTTGGCTATCACTGTTGACCACAATAGCTCAGAAATAAAAATCATCATTGCAGTGAATTCCATAAAATTGATGTGTTGTAGTGACGCCAGTTTGTTCAGGAGAGAAGAGATGTCTGCATTACTAACAAATTTCCAATGATCCAGTAGTGTCAACTTTAAGCATTCAGGAACTGAGAGTCAGATCATTACTTGCAACTCTGCTTTTTCATTCTGATTTTTTAAGACTTCATTTCATTCCGTTTTATTGCCAGTATGTGAGCAAGGACAGCACTTTATAGTTCACAGTAGCCTGGACTATAAAGCTGTAGGGTTTGTGCCAGTTGCAAAAAAAAGCCTAATAGCATACCAGTCTCACTTTTTAGACAGCAACAAAGATATTTTAAAAAAAACAAGCAGCTGCTTTTGAAACATAAGCTCATCCTGTTTCACAAATCAATTTCTCTATAATTTCATTAGAATACCTCAAAGAAAATCTAATTTTAAGTCATTATAAGTAACTTCTTATGGAATATTCTTTGACAACTTCACAGACACTAAAAAATAAGCCCTCTTTAGAAGAGAGTACTTTTTGTGCTTCCCTTATAATCAAACTTCTTTATCATTCAGACAAAAATCTCTTAGTGGATAGCAGAACATGAAAATAAAGCTGGACATCCTATTTGGATAAAGTTTTCCCATAAAGCATGTAGTTTGTTGCAAGTACCTTCTGTGGACAATATGAGATATTTTCTCATTCTGTCAGTATCTTCAGGGTTTTTCTAATCTATTTATGTGCTTTTCGTAGTAAAGTTATTTGTTTCTGATTCTCACAAAAGAACAACTTTGAAACCTCCATGCTGTATTTTTTTCCACAGAAATTTCGCTATGAGCTTTTGCAATCTCCACATATTATATCTTGGCACAAAACACTACCTCTGCTTATGGTTTGCATCATTAAATATCAGATTGGCTCCTCACTGTGTTTATAGGATACAACAAGAAATAGCCTGTTGAATCTGGCTGGTTGGTATAACTGGTGTCTGTTCAATCATTGTGCTACTGTGTTCCCACATCATACAGAGAACAAAATCCCATAAAACTAATAAGCTGAAAAACAGTCTCAAAGTCAATTGCAAAGAATATGCCCAAATGTAGTAAATAAATTGAGAATAACTTTTCTGAAGTTTAAAAAAAAAAGATCCCCAAAAGACTGCCAGTGGACCAGAAATGCAATCCAAAAAAACTGTTTTGAAGTAAAAAATGCATGCCAAGCATACATAATATTAATAACAGCAGCTCTGATGGCTTATCTGTAGATCTTGCTGGCATATTGTTGGAACTGAGATCAGTATTATCGTCTCTGCCTTATGGATGAGGAAGCTGGGTTACCGTAAGAATAAATTTTCAACACAAAACATGAGGTAGTGCTGACTCCAATTCCCATTGCAACTCCCAGCTTTAATTATTTTTCTGTAAGCTTTATTTGTTTCTCTTCATTATACAGAACTTGTTCTTTCAGCACAAGGTAATTTGGGTAATATTGAATGTGGATTATATCCGTACGTTAATATTGTGAAATGTATTAGTTCTATAATTGCTCTGATAGATAAGCTCCTTTCCGTCAGTAGTTGGGAAGATGGCTACATCCTTAATTTTGGTTGGTGTGTCACTTTTGACACTTAATATTTTACTGCTCAAGACGCTATGGAAAGCAACAGGAAAAGGATCTCTCAGATGCTTTTTTTAGCATGTTTCCAGATAAGCTCGGTGGGAAGTACATGGAATATCATTTGTGGGATTGTGTGTTTCCACTGTCTTTTTCAATTTCTATTTAATGCTGCTGAGTTAAATCATGGGAAACCTCAGTATCAGCAGTGCAGAGATGACATCCCATTCTGCTTTGAATGATGCAAGTGGCATAAACACTGTCTCTGGCTAAAATCAAACTGCATATTAGTTAAATAGAGATGACGCTAAATGGAGGAATGAAATCCACTGAAAAAGTAGCATTTGTCTTGTGTTCAGGAGTCATTTAGCTTGTGGCTTCTCCCTTGGCTGTCTTTGACTTCTTTATTGTCTGCATTTTCAGGGCAGGTTTTTTTTTGAGATAAACAGAGAGAACTCATCTGGTAACTTGACAGGGATAATCCTCACGTTGTGTCTTCCATGCCTCACTGGTGTTGTGCATCTACAGAGAAAACTCTCCAATTCTTTGAGTGTCCAATACGCTGCACTGGGAGTACACCCCCTTTTATTGCTGTCTGTCCCATGGGACTCCATACCAGGTCAGATGTCATATCTTCCTGCTAACCTTTAAAGATATCTGTGTTGGGTATTGTAAAACAAAGTTTTCTTTGAATGGTGATCACCCCTCCTTGCAGCTATGTTCCTCAAGGATCTGTCCTTCAGATGGCAGGCACACAGGAACAGAAGACATTATGGCTGTGGCTTTGGCCTTTGGCATTGGAGCTTCTGGATCTGATATCCTCAGGAATGAAATGCAGCATCCAATCTTCCTGTTACACATTCACACAAACAAAAGTAGAAACTATGCCAGAAAAAGAGATTAATTGGAAAACTGCAGATTGGAAAGGAGGAGAAGGGAGAAAGGAGAAAATTATGTTTTGAAAGAAAAAGCCTAGACCATCCCCCTAACTCAGGAGAGCAAAGAAGCTCAGATTGATAGTCTGGTGTTTTCTCAATCTCATAGCCATAGTGAAGCACTGGAGCAGTGTAATATTGAGAGCTTTATGAACTTAATAAAGGGGATGGATAAGATTCCCCCATGTAATTTTTGGTGTACATTCTGGGGAAAGTGTCTGCTCATGCTAGGGGATTGCTCAGGACAGTGAGAGGATGCTGCTTCTGTACTTTCCTCCTTCTTCCCTCTCAGAAACCGTAGTGTAATTGTTCCGAATAAGCACACATGATAGGTCCCACTGCTTTACCTCTGCCAGAGTTTGAATGCAGGCAATGGTAAAGCTGGAAAGATCTGAGGGTACCAAGTTAACAACTGGTACACAAGGGAAAGCGAAAGAGCTGCAGATGTCTAACTTGCACCTCAGGCAAAGCTGGCAATGCAGAACAGGTCTTTACAATTTAATTTCCTTGACTTATTCTTTCCCTGTCATTCTTCTGTCAGCTTGAGCTGCATGTGTGTTGTCTCCAGCGTGGATCTCTGTCTCTGTGCACCTATGCACAGGTTGCCCTCAAAGGTGTCTGTTTCTTCCAGTAGTTTAATTTTCTTTATCGGTCTAAGCTTCTAGAATGCCTGCTCAGAGCCTCGTCATCTTGAGATGGGTCGTATAATATTAAAGCATATTCAAGTACAGCTGTTCAGAATATCTTTCTGAGTCTTAATTCAGTTCCACTGCTGCATCTTTGCCCCCTTCTAAGCAAACCTATGTTTTTTTATTGCGTTGTTCCTCTCAATACAAGATACTTATTTATTTACTGAGCTTGTGATGGTTTCTCTGTGACAAGTCATACTGTTCCTGGAGTCTGTCCAAAGGCTTCTCATTAAAAATTTAAAAACCACCACTTTCTCTCCCATTCTTCTTTGCATTTTTCTGTAGTCATCTTCTTCCTCTGCACCTGTAAGCCTTGTCCTGCAGTGCAAGTGCTAGCAAAGCAGATGCAGAGATGGGATGCTCTAATGGAAGTATGGTGCAAAACAGCGGGGGTGGCAAGGTGAGCTCCTCAAGCACACTGCCTGTGGAGGTGTGGAGTTACTGAGATCAGTGAGGAAAGTGTCAGCATTAATGGGGGGGTAGAAATCTGGCAGCAAGAAGATGCTGCATGAGAACCTTCCAGCCACATGCCATAAGCCAAAGGTGGAAATGCATAGATGGCATGGCAAGCTTCAAAGGTTAATTACAGCTTTCTCACTAGATACAGAAATTGTCTTTTGGAAGGCTGTATAGGTCTTATTAAGGCATGTTCCTTAAACCTCTATAAATTCATACACTTTTTCTTCTGGTGGGAGCAGGGAAGAAAAAGAAAGAAAATGTTGATTTAGTTAATAAATTCCCAGAAGAAAGTTTATGTGGGAAGTTCACCTGCATCTGTCAGCTTTCAAATGGATGGTCTTTATTTATTGTTTATTTGACCCGTAGTTACATTTAGGTAACTAGCAAAGGTGTGGGTTTGGGGTCTTGCTGGAAATTTATTCTAATGTCTCATCGGTACTAGTCCATTGACTTGATTTAGTACTAGAGGGAAGACTGACCTTACTCTTCTACCCTCTAGAACATATAGCAGGTAGTTTTCAGTGCCTTTCTCCAGCTTGTAAGGATTTAAATACAAAAAAAAAAGGTTATGATTTGTTGTGTTGTCTTTAGGGTTTTTTTCCCCCAGTATAAGGTTTGTAATCTTTAAAGGGGTTTCAGAAACCTTCAGAAATTATTTTAACCATTAAAAGGTAATTTCAGTGCACAGAGTCATAGGTACTGTAGCTTTTTACAAAAGCCATAAACCTGTACTGTGTTCCTCCATGTTGCCATTTTGGGAGACAGGATGAACCTCATTTCCCCCCCCCCCTTCCCCCCACTCCTTGCTTGCAGCTGTGGGCTCCTGCCACTTACTTTATGCCAATTGCAGTGCTCGCCAGCCACGTTGCAGGGCTGGTTCATGTCGCTAACCCAGTGCAAATCTAACCCAGTAAAATGGGTATTTCCTGCAGGGTCAGTGAAGCGAGTCAGGTCACACAAGGGGAAGAAGGGGACTATGCAATAGAGAAGAAAATGTATTGTGTCATCTTCGCTTTTTATGCTGTTTTATATGAAGATACTAAAGTGTGTCAACTGTTAGACCCATACTTCAAACTCCCTGTGTCCCATGTGTTAGGTTTTCTCTGTTTTCCTTATTTGAAGTTCAGCTGTTTATTTAATGTTGTATTGCATTGCAGAGATTTACTGTAGAACAAAGAAAGCATTGCAGTGATAAGCATTTTCTATAACTATTAGTATAATTATTCCTTTATTAAAACTTATTTCAAGAAACAAAATAATATCCAATGTGTTCTTTATACATGGAATAAAAAAATGCCTACCTCTATTTGCAGTAACTTTCATCCATTAGAAATATGCCATTAGACACTAAATCACATCACCTAAGGAAAGCAGCTTAACTCTTCTTTATCTTTGGCAGCTTCAGCAGTTTTGCAGAGAGCCACCTGTAACTCAGAGTGGTTCAACAGCTCCCCACTCATGACCCCGTACAACCATACCAGGAACTAAATAAACCCTACTTACTAGCAATTAAAGTGATTTAATTTAAAACACAATGACAGATGCATAATGGGTTAATTACAAAATAAGTAATTAGCAAATAGGATGGAAAAGGTTAAAAGGTTGTGGACTTTTGTTGCTTGCTTGGGAGAGATAGAAAAATCATCAGTGTTTAAATGTTTTCTTTTAATTTCTAGGCCTGATTCTATTATTGTTAGCTGTAAATGAGGCAGCAAACAAGAAAAGAGGTTTAAAAAAGAAAAGAAAAAAAATCTCTGCTTTATTGGACATACTGAAAGGCCATTGTTAACACTGAGGCTATGTGATTTGTGTCCTGTCTGAACCCAAAAGTAGATTTGCATCTATAATGTTTCTACTTAACATTAGGATTTATGCCTTTTCTGAGAAGTCTTACCTTCTGCTCTCTGCATCGGGTCCCCAGTGAAATCAGGAAAAGATTATAAGGAGTAGTAGAGGTTAGAACACACCTCTTAGGAAACTGCCTGCTTTGAAGAGTACATGAGTAAACTATTTAGTTGTGAATATGCCTTAATGTGTTTGTTCTTAAAAAAATTGAGCATAAAAAGGAATAGGACATTGAACAAGGTAACTTCTGAGCTGCGAAAATCCTCAGCTGAAATCCAGTTAACTTCATGTGGTGCTGGTCACATCAACAGAGCCATTACAAAGGATTCTCTGTTAAAACAAGTAAAATAAGAGCTTCTACTTCATTTTCACAACTATTATTCCTTCTCCCCATGATTCCTGTCTGCCCCAAACCATAAGCAAATGGGCATTTAGATAGTTTTAATACAGCCATATTTTATGACCACTGGGTAATTCGAAACTCTTTATTTATTTATAGCAATTATAAATATATTTATGTGTCTATAAAACATGTGGTTTTTATTGTGGAATTTTGGAGGGGATGTTTGCAGAAAGCTTTCTCCAGCTTGAGCCTAATTGTTACTGAAGTCATTGAATTTTTTCTTTTGAAAAATAATCTTTTGGGTGAACCTCAGAAATAGCAATATGGGCTTCTTCATTTCAAAATATCAATTCCAGGCAGGAATTCTCATTTTTAAATATGGCTACTCTCTAACTTAATTACATGTCTACCAATAACCATTAACATAATTTAACCAAATTTATCATAACAGTCACATTCTTGTATCATCCCTTGCTCTCTCTTGAGCACGGTTATCCTGTGCTTTCTTGTCACTTCGCAAAGCCATAGCTAACTCTCAACTGACATGTGTCAGTCTAACCCCTTAATGATTTAACTTTACTTGTCTGTCCCCCTTTTTTATTATTCATACTTTTTTTTGTATCTCTGGTATAACTTCATTGTTTCTCCAGGGATGTTATCTGCCTTACTGCTTGACGTGGGGCCTGAACCTACACATTCTGAATTGTGCTGTCCTCTTTTCTTGTGTATCACAGTGTCAATGTTTGCCTGATATTCATTTCCCCTCAGCTGTTTCTGCAGTGGCAAGTGAGTGCTCCAGGACCATCAGTTCAACTTGTAGAAAGGGTTTGTGCAGATTTTTAGCTAGTCTTTATCCTTCTACCATATGTTTTACTTGCCTAGGTATACAGATTTCAGAAAACAAGTAACTTCTTGGTCTGGTCCATTACCTTAATTTTGTTGAAAATAAGCTTCTTCAAAGTTTTCCTCCAGTTATAATTGAATTTAAGCAATACATTTCAGGTCTGGAATCTGCATTGACCATTTCAGAATTCAGTGGTTTTGCAATTCAGCTATCAGTTTTTAGGACAAATAGATTGAGGTTTGGAAGCTCATCAAGTCACACAATACACAAAACCAGTGAGGCAGAATTCATGGCTGTAACCGCATCTCATTTCCAACAGTTTCTGCAAAGTTCTGTATATTTGCACACTATAATTCAAGGCCTGTGATATAGATACAGAATGTTCAGTATTTAGAATTTATATTTTAAACTAAGTGGTGACTAAGTTCTGGTTAAGAAAAGCAGAAAAACTAAAATTGCATTAATCCTGCTCTTCATATCTGAACCCCTGAAAACAGCTCAAACAAATGCCAGTACTAATCTTTAGGGTAATGCTTATCCCCGTTCTGAGTGACATTTGTAGTTTAGAACACAGTCTTTCTGATTGTTTTTTTTAGGCACACTGAAGATGCATTGACAATATTCATTTTTCTTAACAAGGTTCATCCAGGTACCTCTCCTTCTGACATTTAGAAAATATTCTTTTTTTAAAGTCCATTTCATCATGAGGGTGGAAAATCACCAGTTTCAATAAAAGTCTGTGAAATTTAGTATCTTTGGGATTATCTCATGTTAGTCAGTTGCAGAGATTTACTGGGTAATTCGAGACAGCCTTCATCTAGAACACACTTGGCAGTGAATAATAAGAGAAATTAGCATCGAAGATAAACTGTCCCTTGCTGAAACTGCAGGGAGAGCTAATGTTTCCTGAGCTGACAGAACAAAACAGACAAACAAGAAAAGGTCTACATCAAAGCAGTTGTTGGAATGATACTCCCATACGCTGGAGAACGAACGCGTAAGCTATGAAGTATCTCAAAGGCTCTTCAAAAAACACAGGAATAGTCACTTAAATACAAGATTTTTATATTATTTCTTCTGCTTTTCTAGCTTCCTTAGTCCTGCAGGGTCCTTGCTCAACTGGATATTTATGCAAGTAGGTATCAGTCTTTCTGAACTAAGGCCTAAATCTCTAACAACATAAACATCTCTTAATTCACAGTTTCAGATCGGTTACTCTTTGTCAAATCTGGCTAACTTCTGTAACGCTTCATGTTAAGAAAGTCCCCCCACCCCAGGAATAAAACGTTGGTTATCAAAATAGTGACTAAACAAGTCTGCTTCCAGTTCTGTGCCTCTCTCATGCCCTCCTGTGTACACATGGAGCAGGCCAAAGCAAAGTGCTAGAGAGCTGACATGTCTTTGAGAGGGTGAAGTAAAGAAGTGTATGGTACACTATGCTGACTGAGTTTTAAGCTGAGTATAAGCAGATTTATTAGAACTTTTCCATCTGACAGCCAGTCAACAGCTCCACAGCATGATAATGATCTGAGATACTCTGTAAGTGAGATAACGTTATTCGTGCCTGTAAGTACAGGCCAAAAGAAGCATTTCATCTGCTTGCTTCCCAGGAGGTTTAAAGGTCTTACAGTCTTCCCCTGCATACTTTTGATACTTATGAGACTACCTTTCTATCATGTTCATCCTACTGGGAAACAGAAATACTAAAACTCTTTTCTGTTTAGCTACAATGAAATGGACTATTGTATTTTCCATTAGCTTACAAAAGGATACATTTACCCAAATATAGTAAGACATTAAGTTCTGATGAAGTCATGAAAAGAACTTTCATCTTGCTTTCATCTTGCAGTATTACATTTTGTGGTGCTATGTCTATTTTCTGTAGACACTACATTGAACACAACAGCTGTATTTTTCAGCCTGTCCTGCTAACTGTGTACTAGAACTGAAGTCTCACCAGTGTGGAACTACAGGAGGAATTACTCCGTCCATATAAATTAACATTTTTCATTATGCAGTTCTTCTTACTGAAATTTAAGTGTTTTCAAAAACTTGTAAAGCACTGAGATTACTGTAATAATTTATCAGGCTTATTTTCTGCATGTAATAATTTTCTAGCTTTCATGCTGTAAAAATACTGCTGATGCCTGCACAGAGCTGAGCACATATCATAGTATGATCTTATCCTGACCAATTCAGAACATCCATAATCTTGGCATGTTAAAGCTAAGCAATTTTTAAAGTATTGAAGAAACAACTTAAAATAGAAACTCTGAGCCTAAGAGGTAAACCCAGTACCCTGTTCTAAAGAGTACATGTTGTCTCTTGTGTAAGGAGGGGAAAGCAGGATTACACGTCACTACTGGACATTTGTATTAGCTCAGTAACTTCTTGAATTTTCATCGAGTTTTTCAGGATAGACTGCAAATGTTTATACAGACAGTGCACTGTGGTTTTGGTTTTATGCTTTATTGCACATTTTTATGTCCTCATGAGTTGAACTAGACTAGCAATAAGCATGAGTCAAAGTCCATTTCTGAGCTTATGCCTACAAACCAGTTCTGATGGGGACTTTTGGTTGAACCTGTCTAGAAAACTAGATCGCTTTTTTAATTCTCATACAACATATAGTTATTTAGTATGTTTTATAAGGGAGAGAATACTTCTTACTAGGTATCATGCCTCATAAGCCATAACCTCATACATTTTTCACTGAATATTTATTAGTACAAAATCCTCTGTATAACTCTGCTCTAAAATACTAATTTTGCTTTGCTGTTAAATATTGAAATGTTAAATATTGAAATAAATGTAAAAGTTCAGTTAGGCATCAGTACAGCCATAGGCTACCTTGTCTTTTTTCCTGATGTAGAGTTTCTGCTTTGGATTTTTCACTAAAGATGAAGGTGAAAGTGAGAGCAACTTTCTCAGAGGGAGTCTGCTGACCAAGATGTTCTGTTATTCAGCAACTCCAAGCCAAGATAGTCCCCAACAAAAAGAAATGGGCTATGACTTGATCCATGGCAGAGCGTGAGGGGCCAGCATCCTGGGGCACTTGTTCCAACTGTGGAGCTTTCCCCTGCTGCTCCATTACAAAACTTGTGTGCTCTGCACCCTTGCTTGCTCCCTGCTGCATCTCAGAACCAGGGCGCACTCTCACTCACCCCCATGTCTACCAGCAGCCATCCCCTTCTCTTGGTGCAAGGCTTCTCTCTCTGGAGGCAGCCCAGGCTCTGAGCGAGCCAGATATGGTGAGTGTTGTGTAAGGGTGCCAGATGTTGCAGGAGGGACTTGAGTGGATGAGCCAGGTCGCCCCGTGGCCCTTCCTCTGGCTTTTAAAAGGGGATGTCACAGGACAGTCCAGTGAAGAGTAAGGAGCCCGGTGGCTTGTCAATGCTTCTGAAAGGTGTAAAATCCCTTTTCCCACCCATTCCTGCCTTGAGAAGAGACGGGAGGCAGCAGTGCTGGTTGCCTGTGCTGCCTGGTGCAGCCACTTGCAAGGCTGAACAGGAAGCATGAGGTTCTCCCAGAAGTGTGTGGTTCAAGATGCAGACAAGTACCAGGATTCAAACCACAGAATTACTATGCTCCTGGCCTAAGGAGACTGGAAGCCACCACCTAAACCTGAAGCAACAGAGTAAGGTCAAAAGCATCCTCATCCCCAGAGCAGCACAACCCACTCATATAGCCATTGGTTAATCCAATGCATTTGTGTGTAGGAGGAAGCACTTTGTGAGAGTGGGAGAATGCTAACCACATTGATTAATGTTAATTGGTTAATCGTCTTTTATTACAGGAAAAGAAAGTAAGTGCATTAATTGACAATATGGCTTGACAGTGCTTCTAGATTAGAAACCAAAGCCTAAGAATTAATTCCAGATATCACCTTTTCAGGCTAGAGGGCCTTTTTATTTAAAAGACAGGTAGACGAGATGCTTAGAGATATGGTTTGGTAGTGGACAGGTATGTTTAGGCTTGATGGTCTCAAAGGTCTTTTCTATAATTTTGAGCATATGCTTATTCTTTTCCTGGCGTGGGGCTGTAGATCTGAAGCAGAAACTCACTAGCAGAGTGGAATAAGTGCATTGTTACTTTTATTTGAGGTATCCAATATGAATGTGAGGACTACCTTTTTGGGAAAAAAAAAAAGAAAAAGAAAACAGAGTTGAACTCCAGTGATGAAGAGGGAGCATAGAGTCTCGTCTACTGCATCAGCTCTCTGGCAGGGAGATCATGTAGGATGTGAGATATCAACCTCTGAAGTCAGTGCTGCATGCTGAGGGCTTGTGAGTCAGAGCCATGAGACCTCGGCTAGCTCTTTGTGGGCAAATGAGCACTCAATGCACTAAAGATAATCTGATGAAGCCTACTCCTTGTAATGTTAGCAAAGCATAAACATTAAAATTGTGTCACTTTTGGCAAGAAAGAAACTTATTCTGCAATGTCCGTGAAGACTCCGAGACATTACTGGCCTGATGTGGTAAAGCCTCACCTGTGACTCATCTGCAACCTTCCCATTTGTGCCTGTTACATACCTTTCACTTGTAGACTCTGAAAAAAAATCCAATTTCCTCAAGCATCTTCTGTATCTATGCCTTGAAGAGGAACTTGCTATAATACTTGTAGACACCACTTACTTTTCTTACTCACGTGAAGCAGCAACTGTGCTAGGCCTTCAGAAGACGGTCAAGGTTTGGGATGCCAAAATGCTTAAATAGCTTTGTACTTTCATAGTGTTTCTGTTCATCTGTCACATTCCTTAGAAGGAACAATAGGATATTACTTCTGGCATATAAAGTGCAGGATCAAACCATCTTTTTTAAAACTTCTCTGATAGATTTGGAAAGATTATTACAATAACCATCAGGTACAAAGCAGGTAATACAAATGGGCCCAATTACTATGTTTCTTTTGGCAATTGCTAAATTGACCTAGTGTTGATTCTGGATGGGTGAAATGCTATATATTCACCCAGCAACACCAAGATGTGCTCCAATAAACTTGTTTTCTAGACAGAGAGGAAGAGAAGAGGAGGACACACACCCTCCATTTTAAACTGTGGGACACAGGAAGACTGTGCCAAAGCCAGATACCTTAGTACAATGCTTTAAACAAAAGACTATCTTTTCCTACAGTCATTTCATAATTAGTTTTTTTACACAAGTGACAGCTGCCTTCATGCCAAGTCCTGGTCTCATCAGGGAAAATGGCAGAGCTCCCAGGATAGCTAGAATTTTTCTCTTTATACAGAATTCATTGAGGAACTTTGTTATTCTTCTTTTTCCCCCTCCTTTTTAACAGACTGGCACAAAAACAATAATTTTAGGATTAGTAACTAATTACTTACAGGAGGGGCAGAATTTTTTTTTTTAAAACACTCAATTGTTTATTTCAAGAGTCATCAAACCACAATTAAATTCTGGGAAATGGCTTATTGTTGAGATTCAGGTGTCCCATGACATGGTGGGATGGGTCAGAGTCTGATTTTACTTGGGAGGCCTGATCTAAATTTGTCTCCTCTTTAATCTTTTCATTGACAGACTGTAGAGGATTTTGAAGTTCCACAAGACATCAGTAGCAAAAGAAGGATCTTGTATCATCATTCAGTATTGTTTGTACATGGCCAGTACCAAGTGAAGTATTTGCTTTCCCCTTAAGGCTTTAAGGAGATACTGTCTTCATAGAATCAGAGAATGTCCTGAATTAGAAGAGACCCACAAGGATCATTAAGTCCAATTCCTGTCCCTGTGCAGGACAACTCCAAATTTCAGGTGGAGTCTAAAGTGGTTTGTTTGGAAGACAAGGAGATAAAAACACATTGTAACATTCATGCTGGAAGATATTTTACCAATTCCAGCTGTAAAACTTTCAGCAGTTTTTACTTCACTCCTGCCTTACAAATACAGTGAACATTATGGGGGTTTCCCCGTCTTTTTTAGGTTTTTTTTTTTTTGGAGGCAGGGGGTGTTTTGAATCATGAAGCAATTCTGAGTTTTGGAGTAGCAATTCATTTAGTTTAAAGATTTACCAGACACGCCTGATTAATGTAATGAGGTATGAAGTGATGGAAAAGATAGAGGACACATTACAGAGGAAACAGTAGAGGAAGACCACCAACCCCCAGTGCAAATGTGCAGACATGGGTTCCGGGGCACCATGGCGTGCAGTCAGGCAGAACCATAGAATCACTTGGTTGAAGAAGACTTTTGAGATAAGAGTCCAACTGTACCTGTACACACTAAAGCATATCCCTAAGCGCTTTTATCTACCAGTCTTAAACACCTCCAGGNTAGGAGACAGGACAAGAGGGAATGGCCTCAAGCTCCACCAGGGGAGGTTTAGGCTGAACATTAGGAAAAAAGAATTCACAGAAAGGGTCACTGGGCATTGGAACAGGCTGCCCAGGGAGGTGGTTGATTCACCTTCCCTGGAGGTGTTTAAGGCACGGGTGGATTAGGTGCAGAGGGACATGGTTTAGAGTTTGATAGGAATGGTTGGACTCGATGATCCAGTGGGTACTTTCCAACCTAGTGATTCTACGAGTCTGTGATCACCCTCTCGGTGAAGACATTTTTCCTAATGGCTTGTCTGGCTGGCTGGCTCTGCCTGGCTGTCCGCCTGCCTGGCGCTCGCCCGCTCCCAGGTGTCCGCCAGGGGGCGCCGCCGCACTGCGCGGTGCCGGGGCCGGGCGGTGTTTGCGAGCACCGCTACTGCGACCATGGAGCGAGAGGCTCTTCCTTGCGGCTCGGGGGCGCCGCCGGCCCTCCCTGCGAGAGGGAGAAGGCTCCCACCGCCCCTCCAGTGGCACCGTGGGCGAGGGACTAGGGCGGGGGAGACCGCGAGGGGTGGGAGGTGTTGATGAGCTTCGGTGGAGCTGCGAGGTGTCGTCCCCGGTGCATTAATTACACCGTGAGTGGTGTTTAGAATCACGGAATCGCTAGGCTGGAAAAGACTTTTGAGGTCACCGGGTCCAGTTGTACCTGGCTGCTACTAAATGATGCAGCCCCGTGTCCTGGGCTGCTTCAAAAGAGCGTGGCCAGCACGGCAAGGGAGGTGATTCTGCCTCTCTGTTCCTCTCTAGTGAGTCCTCATCTGGAGTGTTGTGTTCAGTTCTGGAATTCTCAGAGTAAGAAGGATACGGAGCTGTTTGAACGGGTCCGGAGGAGGGCTACAAAGGCTGGAGCACCTTCCATACGGGGACAGGCTGAGAGAGTTGGGCTTGTTCAGCCTGGGGAAGAGAAGGCTCCAAGGAGAGCTTAGAGACCTTCCAGTACCTGAAGGGGCTGCGGGAAAGCTGGGGAGGGACTGTTTACAAAGGCTTGTAGTGATAGGACGAGGGGCAATGTGTGTAACCTGGAGAGGGGCAGATTTAGACTAGACATTAGGAAGAAATTCTTCACGATGTGGGTGGTGAGGCACGGGCACAGGTTGCCCAGGGAAGCTGTAGCTGCCCCATCCCTGGAGGTGTTCAAGACCAGGTTGGATGGGGCTTTGGGCTGCCTGGTCTGGTGGGAGGTGTCCCTGCCCACGGCAGGGGTTTGGAACTAGATGATCCTTAAGGTCCATCCCACCCCAAACTGTTCTATGATTCTAAATCATAACCCTAAGCACTTCATCTTCCTGTCTTTTAAATCTCTCCAGGGATGGGGACTTAACCACTTCCCTGGGCAGCCTATGCCAGCGCCCCATAACTTTTTTGGTGAAGAATTTTTTCCTAGCGTTCAATCTGAACCTCACTTGGTACAACTTGAGGCCATTCCCTTTCATCTTCTCTTCTCTTGGGAGAAGAGGCCAACACCCTTCTCGCTACAGCCTCCTTTCAGATAGTTGTAAACAGTAGTAAGGTCTTCCCTCAGCCTCCATTTCTTCAGACGAAGCAACCTGCAGCTCATCTGCTCTCTTCAGGCACTGACAGCAACACTAGGGGAAGAAAGCTGGTGAACTGCAGGTTGTTGTCTCCCCTCGACTTCATTTTCTCTAGGCTAAACAACCTGAGAGAGCAGATGTGCCCTATGTCCTTTCAGCCTGCTGTTGGTGGAGGTTGTTTATTTCAAGGATGAGGAAGGGAAATGCTACCGACGTGAGGAGACAGTGGCTGGGAGGAAATACAGGCAGCTGTGCCACTGAATTAGTGGAATGAAATAAAACCTAAAAGTTCATTAATGAAGTGAAGACAAAGGATCATTTCTTAACATAAAGTGTCTATCAGGACAATAAAAGACAGGCTTTACTTCTCCAGTAAAATGTCACTTGTATGCTAGGATTAAAAGATACATGGTTCCTGATCATCAACAAAGTGTGACTCTGATCCTGGGCTCCTTTTCCGGTGGCATTAGTGGGGTCAGTTGTAGGCCTGGGATTTCTTATTTAAAAAATCTAATGAGATCTTGTCTCTATTCTAGAGTAATGCCTTTAGGATTGCCTCTGCTTGGATTGGATTGTCAGTGATTTAACTAGGGAGCATCCAGCTGGGCACCATGTTTGGGGCAGGAACAGCTGAACGAGGGCGTGCTGCCTGTGATACCTCTGTCTGAAAATTGTGGCTGGTACAAGTATTGTATAAATACAGATAATGCTGGAGGGAGGTGCTGTGATTGGTATTGGGGACACAATTGGGCACACAAAATTAGGTTGCAGGGCTTCAGTCTTTTCTTTCAAACAGAAAAGGAGTGTAGTTAATGTCAGTGTGTATGTATGGACATACGAACGGGAGAGGCAGTGTAAATATTAAAACCACAACTAAGGAATGCCAAATGTAGTTCTTCACAGATGCAGTTACAGTCTTAATAAAATAGAAGACGCCTTTGTTCAAAACTGAAGTGATAAGTACATATAAGTTAGTTTTGTACCAAACGAGTAAAATTACTGTTATATCTCCAGACTTTGAAAAAGTTGAGAGACTTACGAATGTTGGGTGATTGAAGAAGAATTGGTAGAACTGTAAACAGAGAATCTATAATTCTTTTGAATCCTGTATTCTTGCTGAACCTGAGAGTAATGGGCAAATATCATAACATACTGTAAAGTAAAAAAAAATTTGCTCCAAAAGTTACATATTAGACCTAAAGGAACTTCACAAAAAAAATTTTTTTTACGTGTTCCATGAAGCGGGCAAAAGTAGGGGTTTTTTCTACATCAGCAACTGCCAGTTCTTTGACTTTGCTTCCAAATCCCTATTACCCATAGCTCTTCCATTCCACCAGGTTTCAAACCTGACTTGCATCCATTACTTTATGCAGTTAAGAAAGGTGCATTGACTTTAATGTGTTAAGCCATCAAACATGGACTGTGGTATTAAAGATCTGAAATGTTCCATCCTGTTTAAATGTTAATGGTGTTCTGCAGATTTGCATTTATGGACTTATTACATGGAGTTTTAATCCTTTTTTTTTGGCAGGTGACATTGGTGATGGAAGAAGAACAAGAATGATTACATATCCGTAACTCCCAACAGTATGTCAGGTAATCACATTTCATAAGAGCATCTATGCAATATTTCTTGCTTCGTTGCAGTGATTACTATTAAATGTTTGCTGAAAAATACTACTTTAACAAGTTTTGAATGCATTGTGCTGGGAATTGAAGTCTTTCCTCTGCCTAGAGCATAGAGATGTGGAGCACAAAATAATCTTCCCTACCCTTTTTCCACTGAAACTTTCATCCTCCTTGATTTTGCTTCAGAAACAAAGTTGTATTTTGTTCTAAATGCATGTTCCATCTTCAGCATTTCTACTGAAACTGCCAGTAAGGTGACAGTTTCTGCTGAGTATGTTGCCCTAAGTTATTTTGTAACATGGACGTACCCCCTGTGGTTCAAAGTGAGACAAATTCATTCCACCTAGATTACCAAATACTCTTCAGATAATAATTGACTAGGTCAGAGGGGTGGGCTGAAGATCCAGAGTTGAAATCACCATTAACTACTTAGAGTCTGCTTAACCATCATAACCCTGCCTGTTGCAAAGCGCTTGAAGGCTATATGTATATTAGCTGGGTCAAAAAAAGCCATATATTCTTATCCCAGAACAGGATGTCTAGAAAGATGTATGTATTACAAGGACATTGTAGAAAACACCACTGAATTTCTGAGTTCCAGCATTTGTTCTAGTGTTCATCAAACTGCATAAGAAAAAGAACATGTTCTGCTGATACTGTTTGTCAATGCATATTTCAAGAGCCAAATGCCATAAATGGGGTGTTTTGTAAAAAGCTGTTTGTAAAATACAGCATGTGCTACATAGGGAAAATCATAACAAACAAGAATAAATTCCCGGTGCTCAAGGTACAGTTTATTTTTACTGACTGGGCAAATGAAATATCCTTTCCTTTCCCCCTAGAAGGCTCCCATCCTTTTATATTGGCCAGCAAGAAGTAACAGCTGCATTCTCCAACTAAGCTAGTCTTCTAAGTTTAAGGCCCTAGATATAGAGTAAAACTATGTCAAGAAACAGTATTATTTAAATGTGTGGTTTCATAGTAAAATGTATTGTTTGTTAATGTGCAAAGACGTGTCGTTTGACTTGTAATTTATGGTTTCTTTGCTGTCCTTTGAAGCAGAGGTTAGGCACAGATGAATAGAAGATGGAGGAAGAGGGCATCCGAGGCTTTTCGTGAAGTGGAATACCTGATCCTGGGTTGGTGTGTCAGGTTCTGAATTAGCATCACCATCACATGAGGATCGTTAGTATCCTTAGGTTCCAATAGCAGAGCTCCCTAGAGTGTTTTCACATTCTTCTGCAGGCATTCTAGGCATGATAATTTCATTTAACAAATACCTATCTGGAAGAATTTAAAGTGTTGACATGTGACTCAGTCTCTCCAGCAAGCTGTTGTGCTTTCTTCTGTCTCTTGTTAAACTGTAGCTTGTGCCATGTGATCCAAGAAATGAGGAAGGAAATGCAGTGTACCCACTTTATCCTCACCTTATCTGCTTGGAGTGTATCTTCTTAGGGAGGGGGGAATTTAAGGAGAATATCCATTAGTACTCTAACCAGACCTGTCTCCTAGGACTTCCTCCTGGCAGGGCAGTTCTGCTAAGCTCAGTGAAACATGAAGCCTCTTTGGAAGGACCTACGTTTTCTGCATTTCTTTGAAAGAAATGGGCAGAACAAGTATGTGCAAAGAAAATAATCACTAGGCAAAACAAAAGGTTCATTGCAGAAGATGACTGTTGGTACAGCTGTAGATATCCAGCAGTTTGCATTATAAGCAGTTTATATTTTCTGTTTCTCATTATAGAAACTAAATTCCCAACATGAGTGTGAACGTGAAAGAAACATGGATGAAATAAAAATCTTTCAAACTCTGTAAAAAATTGCATAACTACAACCATCCAGAGCCAGACACGGCTCCTTTCCTAATGAATGAAAATGAAAGCTTAGGTTCTGTTACTGAGTTACCAGAATACAAAGCAGAATCTAATTCAAAACCAAACCAATTGCCTAAAATAATAGACTGTATTATTCTGATTTTTTCATAGATAATTTCTCTGCCATATGTTACATTTTTACTGCAATCTAGAGAAGTTTTTCTGACAGAAGGTGGTAGAATTTGGCCTTTAGTAGTAAAGCAGACTTTCCTACATTTTGCAGTTGCTGTAGGAAAAATATTTGAAATCTCAGCTATAAAGACACGTACTGGTGTGATTATCATATGGCACATGTCTGTAATTGTATGTGCTTATGGTTTTTAATAAAGAGAGAATTCAATTTTCCAAAACTTAAAAGTTACGGGTAACGTGGAAGGATTTCAAAATTGTAGAAGCCTTTACTTAAAAGTGAATAAAGTGACGAATAAAAAATGAAACGAATATATCAAATACATTTTTTTTGCATGCAAATGATAAACTGGAAGGCAAATGCTGAGTTAATGAAGTCCAAACTTTTCCTTTTTCTTAGAATGCAGTCAAAAAATAATTTATAGAGAGAAACAGATGGAGTTAATGAACACCTAATATTGGGTATTTGATAACATTGGAAGCTGACAAGTGAAAAGTTGGACTGACAGGTTTTATAAACCCTGTACTTGTCAGTATAATTTTGCAACTATGCCATTTCTAAATGTCAGAACTTGCCTAACCAATTTTATGTATACATAACTCAGATGATGACCAAGCACTGAGATAAAGAAATGCTTCTGGAGAGGAAAAGCTGGACATAATACATCTTGCAATTGAGTAGTAAGTCTGAGACAGACACATTCTGTTCTCATAATCCAAAGCTTGGTACATCCCTAAAACAAATAGTTTTCAGATGAGTGGTCACAGACATAAATATAACAAGGCAAAGCTGAAAGTTTAGTTTTCCAGTTTGAAACCTGATTTTTAAAAAATATTCATTGTCTATTATGATAAATGCTGCAGTAGATCTGATGCTTTTGGAGTACATCCCTAAAATGTATTTAAGGAATATTAAGTAAAATGTTTGGTTTAATTTTTTTTAAGAAAGAAATAAGTGGAAGATGACTGATAAGATGCTCCACTCGTAGTTCAGCATCTTTAAAGCTGGCATGAGTAATTACTGTAATTACTCATACCTGGGGGAAAAAAAATTAAAACTCATACTCATTTGCACAATAGAACAGAAAAATTAACAAATTGGAAAGTAATATTTTCTCATTGAGTACGTTCAGATAAACAAGCATGTAACATAGTTCATTAAAAAATCTTGCTGTTTAAATACTCTAGTGAAGCTTCTGCCTTTAGCATTGCTATTCACTGGCAGTGGTCATTATTCACTGGCAACAATCTGTCACCAAAGACTTCATTCTATACATTTTCTCCCAAAATGCAGGACATGTTTCAGACAGATCTTCATCTTACTTCATTTACTGGAGTGAGAATTGAAGAAGGAATTTGAGAGCGGGTTCTAAAAAACCAGAAAATAATATTTATGGAATACAGTAAATGTCATTAATTTCGCCTTCACGGCAGGTGAAGACAGAATGTAGTGAGTGTAATAGTGGTGTGAGTGAAGTCTAGAGCACCTCTTTCACTGACTTCAGTAAGGCTAGGATTTTACTCTGATTTTACTTGGAGCTTCATAATCAACTCAGACATTGTGCTTCTGCTCTCAAATATTCACACTCTTCTATTGGGTAATGACTGTAAAGTTAGATCAAGATAGGAATTTATAATAAAATTAAGTGCTCACACTAGGGAATATAACTTAAATGTCATAAATGCATATTTTCAGTGAGTAGAATTTAATATGCAATAGTTCTTGTAACAGGTCACTCATTTGGAGAAGAAACTTAATCAGCTTTTGTGCAACAAATCCATTTGACAACCAGTATCTCCAAGAGTGTTGCATTTAGTTTCCAAGAGCTGAGAAAAGTGATAGGATAGGAAAAGTAACAGCTTTTCATTGTACGGTCTTTTCACTGTAGTGCTCATCAACCTGTAAATTTGCCATTCATTTAGATGGAGAATAATTTATTGTGTAACACCGGTTGAGAAATAATTTCTTCTGAATTTCCATAATGATTTTCCTGGGATAATTGAACATACGTCAGTATGTGACACTTCTTGTCTGCCAGACCATGATAAAATCCAACTAACTTGAGTGTATTATTTCTTCTAAGTAATGGACTTTTTAGAAGGACAGTAAATACTTTAATATAAGGCTTTCTTATGCCAGGATTCAGCAGCTTTGTAATGAGCTTTTGGGGATTTTCAAAAGGTTAACAAGATTTATATTGTGGGATGTTTTTGCATGAAGCTATGAATCACTCCACGATGGCTCTTATTACTTAGAAGCAATTTTTGAATATGCAGTTAAAAATATCACACTTGGTAAGTTCTAGGTTACAGACATTCTGGTTTAATTTTAACTTTTTTGTTTTAAACGTTAGTGTTTTCAGAAGTGCTTTCAAAAAGTGCTCTATAAATACAAAAGTTTTGAAAGGTGAGGAGCCCGTATAACATTTCATACTACTTCAATTTTTATGCAGTTCTTTAGTAATATGTTGGGGTTTTCTTTCCCATCATGGAGGAAAAACAGGCTTTCTAAAGAGCATTTTTTCTTTAGGAGAAACATAAAGATCTTCCATCTATATGTTTCTAAAGGTGTTTCAGTTTGCTGTTTACTACTCATGGGTAGCTGCTCTATTTTCCAGATGAGATGCACACATTTTTCAAAAAAAATTTTATCTGGTCAGATTTCGCAAAGAACAGAAAAAACAAACACATTTTTTTAGCTTTGCAACATATGCTAGTCGTTTTATTAAGTATGTTTCATTATGTTAGTGCTGATTTTTTTTCACTAATCTGTCACTGCACTTAGTTCCTTTCTGTAGTAATTTTGCTTAAACCAGAGGTGCTTTTTTGTGTTAACTCTGCTATTTATTTCTGCTGTGTTTGGAATTTTGAGTATCAGTCTGTGTACCACTGGGTTTCACTGCTGTTATTAGTCAGGAGGAGTGCGCAGCTTTGTCAATATAATTCATACTTATTAATTTAGCAGATGAAAATATTTTTAAATAGTTAATTAGAAAAAACAAAACCAACAAAATGTGCTTGTGTTTTATCTAAATCCTCTTCACTAGCCTATAAAATAAAACGTTTTCCTTTCCTGTGCTTGCCACAGGACTTGCAGCCTGCCATTTTATGGTCCTTATAAGCTTAACCATAGACTGCTGTTCAGGTCTTCTGAGGACTGGAGGTCAGAGCAATGAACTTACGCTGCTTATTCTTGATATGCAGTCCTACATGTAGCTAAGACTGTAAAATTTTTGTTCCAAATGTAAAGCTGTCAGCGATCTATAGGAAAGCTACTTTCCCTCAGGCATTTTTCAGTTACTTCCATGTGAAATAAAGTTTATATTCCTTAAATGCATTTCTGATTATGTTCTTTAAAAGTATCAGATTTGCTGCAACGTTTATCATAAAAGAAGACAGATGTTCAAGGAAATGTTAGAAGGTTGTAAAACTTGAAAGCTGGACTTTTAGATCTCCTTCGTTATGTATTTGATCACCTGTCTGAAAATTGTTTGTACGTCTACCAACTTTCAGTCTGTTTCAAGTTTTAAAGAATTTTCACATCCCAGTTTGTCTTCCTTTCTGAAGAAGCCTTTGACTCTATGAATGGGCAAACTTTATCTGTTTATTGTTTGAGTTTTGTCTTTCTCAAATTATGTATCTTTCAGGACTGCTAGTTTTAGTAC
>WAAB01022903.1:0-14314 GCA_013389865.1 Piaya cayana
CTGTGATTCTGTGATTCTGGAAGTGGAGAAAATGTCACGAAAGCACATTATTTACAGGCTATTTTGTTGAAATACTTCACATGTATGCAGTACTAGGTCTATTCTTATGGCAAGAACAGAAAACTTAATACTGATAAATATTCAGTGTCAGAAAGTTCTTAAATCATTGGAAGGTGAGTAAGTTTTCTGAGGCACAGTTAACACATTTATTTTCTACAGCATTCTCCTCTTGTACACTTTCAAATACCTGATACTTTCCCTGATGGCTGGTGCCTTCAAAACATGACTAGCTTTCTGCTCCTCTTTAAGCTTGACTCCTCCTTTCTTCTTACGCACTACAAGAAATAATTCTGAAAACAACACATCTATTTTTGGATTTGTGTCACACACATGAACCTATGGTTTTTTATTAGTTTTCTTCTCAGCTGTATATGCATTTCCCTGTAAATCTGATTATATAATCTCAATTTAAGTCAGTTAAGAATACTACAATAGAGCTAACATCTTTTTTCTCTTACAAATATGCCTTACAGCTGGTCTGGGACTTAACTGCTCTGTATTTCACGCCCAACTCTGATACTGTATACCCAAGTGACTTTATGAAAATAATTCTCTTTAGAAATCTGGTCTTTTATTTATTGATTGTATTAAAATGATGCTTTAGTCCAAATGTGAAAACTCTGAAATACATTCAGCTATATGAAGTAGGATCTAGAGAACCACTTAGGTGATAAATAGTTTAAGAATGAATGAGTGTGATTTGGGAGCTAATATTTGGTGTGGAATATCAGGGATGCTACAAAACTAAATGTGCAAGAGGAGTATAAAGTGTTAACAAGACTGCAGCAATCTTCAGTATGTGTCTTACTCTCAAAAGAAAACACTCAAAACAAGCAAAAAGGAAACACACTGTAAGTAATGATTGGTTTGTCTTCAGGAAAATTAAGAGCAATGGCTCAACTTTCTATTGCATTTTTCACATGCTAGGTCACTATGGTGCAATATTTATTTTATTTGGTTTACAAATACCTCATGTGCGTCAGAGAAGCTTCAGCAGATTTTTCTTTTTTTCTCATTGCTTCTTTAGCCAAAGTGTAGGAATTGACAATGCTTTGACTTCACAATATTTTTTTTTCAAAATTTTAAAGCCATCTAAATCAGTTTTCTATAGTGTATATTTACTTTCTTTTTTTTCTAGAATTTGTCTTCGTAAGAATTATTAAGGTGTTGCTAAATAGTAAATTCCCATTCTGAAAAAAATGTACATTTATGATGGATAAAATCATAGATTGACAGTGAACAAGTGAATTTAATTTTTAAAAAGAGGTTATTAGATTTATTTAAATAGACAACAATATTTATATGCTTTCTATACTCTGGTTTTGATATACTTTTCCTTTTAAAAATTTAGAAGTAGTACTTGTTTAGACCTCATCTGTATTGTTAGTTCTGATTAGTATCTTTTTTATAAGTTAATGTATCTATTCAGAGATGAATTTAGGTGCAGACTGATTCATGCTTTTTTGGTTGAAGGTGCTAAAATGAAGTAATGCTAATGAATTTTACTATTTTTGAAATACAAATGACTCTTTTTATTTTGCATTTTTTCTCAAATGAGAATATCTGAAATGTTATTGTCTTCCACTTAGATGATTTATATTACTTTACATTGATTTCAGTAGGCGCTAGGTGAAAGACATGAATGACTGCTTCCCATTCAAAATTTCTCACTCCATCATAGCTTAGAGATATCTGATGTAACAAATTTTTTAAAAAATGACCTCTTTTGGTTGTTTGGTAGATTTAAATAAATAAGTATTTTGAAACTGTCACTGAAGTGCTGTGTTAATCACAAATTGTCAGCAGAAGAGAAGACCACTCCTGGGTTGTTTGTCCACTGCCATTCTGATTTTGAGGGCAAAAACAGAAAGAAAAGTAAACTTGAACTTTTCACTCATGTCTTTTCTTTGTTCAAAATCACAGAATTTCACCCATGACAGAAAGATAGAGGACATAGCTGTTTTAGAAGGTGGATAAATGGATTTATGGTGGTCTTGCTTTGTAAGATCACCTAGGAAATCTGTTGGATGTAAAAAAAAAGTATGTCTTACTTTTTTTACACCTGTGGTAGGATGTCGAACCACCCAGAAGTTTCAAGTATATGTTCCTACACCTTCTCCTGTTATGGCACAACAATCACTCAATGAACAGTTAGGTTTCTAAATGGGGAAACTTACCTACATTTCAACAAAATTCTGAATCAGTATAACCAAATTTAATTAAAGTCTAAATATTTGGGAAAGGATGAACAAACATTTTTTAACTTTGGTGGACAGCTCTTTTCTTTGTTGTTGTTAGGCTTCCAGGAAATTAGTCATTTCCTGAGATGCAACAAATTCCAGTTCCTTCAGAAGCCATCCTTTCTACCACTGCAATTCCTGGCTGTATTTCTTTCCCAGAAGTCTCCACTTCCTGAACAAGTTGTAGGTTCCAGGCACTATGCTTTCAATCCCCTCTTCATCATGCACTGTCGTTGAGCTCTGCAAGTTTCTCTCAGCTGAACAAACTACTCAAGATAAGGATTCTTACCCTTCATCCACCCAGATCTGACTTACTTCTGTTAAACATGAGGTTAATTGGGAATGAAATCCAATGTTCATCTATCATACCATCATTGGTGGCACTTTACTGGCCTTGTTTCTCCAGTTAAAGAGTGGTTTTCCTCCAGTTTAAAGTAATTTAAGGTACATTGTAAATGTTCATTTGACCTCTTCAAGAGTAGGCAAGTGCATGTGAGCCCAAAGATAGCTTGTGGCCTGTCCCTAATGCTGTTTGGGTTTTTTAAGTGTCCCCTAGAACTGCTTTTCAGGTGTCTCCTTGAATAAGGCTGCAGCTGCATGGTAAGTGCTGCAGCCAGGCACTAGATCAAGGTGAAGGGGGATTTGACAGACTGGGGGAAGCCCAGTAACCCTGGAGAGAACCCAGCAGGCAGACCCAGATTGTCAGAAGTCCAAGATCGTACATGGCAGTCCTGGAAGTCAACATGGAAAATTTAAACTGTCTCCAGGAAGCACTGCAAACAGGAGCACACAAACAGGGGCAGGCTCATCAGAGGGGACTGCTCAAACAGTTTGTGAGATCAGTTTGTGGAGACAGGGAATGCAGGGAGGGCACAGTTCTGGTGCTCAAGAGGTAAGGTTGGTCAGTGAGAGGGAGCCCAACCATGGTGTCCACCCAGCAAAAGGCTGCATCCTCCACACCTGCCAGAAGGGACAGATCAGTTCAGACTGGGCTCCTGGGAAAGCATGCAGCCATCCTGACCTCAGGCTACTCAGAGTGCCACCAGGTCACACTTGACATTAATACATGGCTCTGTGGCTGGTGTGACCGCAATATCTTTGGGATTTTCGATAATGGGATGGCACCAGGACTATAGGCTTCAGATGGGAGCAACCTTTCTCAGAGTGGGAGGAAAGTCTTTACCTGGGGAATAGAAGGCTCCGAGGAGATCTTGTAGCTACATTACAGTACCTGAAAGGAGCCTACAAGAAAGCTGGAGAGGGACTATTCATAAAGGCTTGTGGTGATAGGACAAGGGGAATGGGTATAAACTGGAGAGGGAAGATTTAGACTAAACATTAGGAAGAATTTCTTCACCATGAAAGTAGTGAGATGCTAGAACAGGTTGCCAAGGGAAGTTGAGGATGCCTCATCCCTGGAGGTGTCTAAGGCCATGTTGGATGGGGCTTTGGGTGACCTGATCTAGTGGAATGTCCCTGCCTATGACAGGGGGGGTTGGAAATAGATGATCTTTAAGGTCTCTTCCAATCCTAACGATTCCATGATTCTATGCCTATGGAAAAAAGAAATATGGAGTAATGCATGATGAAGGTTGTATCTGTCTCATATTGCTTAACTTTGATGCTCAGCCAGACAGGCACTAAATTGACTTCTTCATCTAAATGCTGTTACAAATCTGCACCTTTAAAGCAGGGAACTTCTTACTTAAGTATTGTATACACTGACTTGTTTACTTGGATTTGTTGTGTGTTAAATATCTGTATGCAGGATTGTATGTGCTTGAATGGCTTTTCTGTTGCTCCTGGTTAAAAATGAGAGGGATAGGAGCAGGAACTGCTCCACTTCCCCTCTCCCCATCACCTTTGAATGGGTTAACTATCCTGGTCTGGCTGCTACAGAGGTGGGAGGAGCTGCAGCAGTAGGTGATGCCCCCTCACTGCCCTCCTCCCCCACCCCGAGCATGCCTACCAAAAGGGTTCACACACAGGTTGTTCTGCCAAGGTTCTACTGAACTGCCAGTGACCCTGGAGATGAAGCCCCAGCTCCATAACCTTCTTGAAGGAGCTTCTGTGTATGCCTCAATTTGAAAACTTTGACAGCAGGACCACCCTTCACGCTTAACAGGGTATAGACCTGCTTTATAAATAGTGCCTTCCAAGAACACAGAGTGTGCACGTACTACCCCATGGAACATTCCTGAATAAGTGCTTCTGCTCAACTGGCCTGAGGAACTACCAGCCCACATGTCTTTGAAGAGCTGCTGCTGGAGCAGTTGCAGACAGATAGACCACATTTTCCTGAGGAATCACTGTGACCCTCTGGAGTGCTGATTTTCCCCTCCCCTGCTAGTTCTTTCTCACTCCTTCTCTGATTTATCTAACTGTACATTCTTTTTTCTTGGCATGATAGTGTATCCAAATGAATCCAAGTTCTTTTGCAGTTTGCTTAATGACCTTGGCTGTATTCAAGGTACCAGATTGTGATATGAACAGACTAGGATCTATTTTTCCATCTCTGAAAAGTTGCAACTCAGAGCACACAATAGTATCTGTTTTGTAATTTAGTCTGTGTCCAAAATAAATACTGCATAAATACCCTGAGAGATTTTTAGGTCTGTAATTTGCTCTGCAGATGTCAAAAGAATCCTTTTAACCTTCCCTCTTTGAACGTGCAAGTGAAGATGGGCTCTAACACTACTGGTTTCAGGAGTGGGCCTTAACACTGGTAGTTTCAGGTATAAAAAATAAACAGTTAGATTGGGAAACTAATTCATTAGCACTGCCATGGATATAGTAATTTGCAACTGAATGTAATTCATTAAAAACTACATAGATGTAAGCTATCTGGGCTTCTATATAGTCTTTGACACAGTCCCCCACAACATACTTCTCTCTAAATTGGAGAGATATGGATCTGATGAGTGGAAAATTTGGTGGATAAGAAATTGTTTGGAGGGTCACCTTCAGAGAGCATTGGTCAATGGCTCAGTGTCCAGATAGAAATCTGTGAGAAGTGGTGTTCCTCAGGGGTCCATACTGGAATTAAATTAAGATGGTAATAACATATCTAAAGGCGCTAGCAAAAAGTACAATATAAATCAAATACCTTGTTGTACAATAAAAATACTTTCATTCTGAAGATGCACATTTCAAACATTGGTTCTATATGCAGTACTTGATGACTGAGAAAATATTTCTTCATTTCAATTTATTTCTAATTCCAGTGCAGCCAAATGGAGACACAGATAACAGAAGACATATTAATATGTGCTTGATATTAAAAAAACATTAAAAATCCATGACACCAGTCATGTTCACCATGAGAAACCTGTATTTAAAGGTAAGCAGAAATTTAATCTCTCCTTCCAGCTAGGGATCAGACTGCATTTTTTCTTACTCAGTGCTGAGTTATTTTTAAGACTGTTTACACCAGTAGTCCTGGGAATGTTATGGCTGCCAAATGTTTGTGGTAATTTTGTTCCATCATGAATACTTGGGTACTGAGTTCTTTATTGATAGGGAAGCATTTTACATGTAACTCTGTGAAATTTCCTTATGTCTTTAAATTGTGCTGTTGGTATTTTTATGCTAATTGCTCTTGTTTCATTAGTCTCATATACTATCAAATATTCAGCAACAAAGACAGAATAATATCTGATAGTTAACTTTCATATTCTGAATATTGGTTTGGTTTAGTTTAAATCAGTTTCAAGTCAGCACTGCTAATAGGTTTCTTAGCAATAGTCATCTAGCGTATTTTCCAACAAACCTTATTGTCTCCTCTTTCCTACCACTGCTTTCTTGTCTTTACTCCTCATAGACTGTATGTTATTAATATCTTACTGAAAAATCATTGTATTTGAACATACACTGGTGCTTTTCCTTTTAAAAACTAGTCGTTCAAAATGATAAATACTTCTATTTTAGCTGTTTTCTACATAAAAGTGCTAGTGTGTTCTTTCTTGTTTCAAGCAGCAGTTAAACACACCCTGAGAGAGTGAAACAGGTTATACAACCTCAGGAGGACCCCTAGCCTTGAGAACTGAATGGGAGTATAGTAGGCAAAAAATAGCATTTTTTTTCCAAAAGCACATCCCCCAAATCTCTAAGTGTATACGTCTCAACCCAGACAAAGGGAGGAGGAAAGGGAAGGTTCCGTTTGTCTGTGTAGCAATCCAGAGACCAAAGGGTTACTCCCAGGGTGAATATCAAACAGTATTTATTTCCAGGAGGAACAACAATGAGCCAAGGTATGCAGTCACCCAGAGTTAGAGAAATAAATCCCCAGTAACCCAAGCCCCTACAATCCAAACAGACACGCATGCCATGAGGTCAGGGGGAGAGGGAAGGTAGGGAGAAAAGACAGAAAGAGAAAAAGAGACAGTATAAACACATGGTCCGGTCATGTGGTTTGGATTGCTCCAGTGCAGGTCTGCATTCCAGTGCAGGCGCAGCAGAGAGCTTGGAGAGGAGCGCTCAGGGCTCCTGCCCAGCGCAGTGGCCAGGCGTCCCCCCAGCACAGCTGCATGGCCGTCCTGGGACCCCACCACGTGACTTCCCCCAGACCTCCAGCGGCATGGCTTCAGACCCCGCCCCCATGCTTCACCTTCCTCCGAGCTCCGCTCCGGAGCTGGTCGGGGGTGGGGAGGGGTGAGGGGGGAAGAGCCGACTTCAGGGGAAAATTGTGGTCGTAGTGCCTGCTGTGACAAAATGTTTGAGGCAAAAGCATCCAGGCATCCCTGACATTTCACCCTGTGACTTAAACATTTGTCACAGGAATCCAATCGAAAACTCAGACCCCTGTTGTCCATAGTGGTGACACTTTAGGGTGCAACTTGCTCAGCTGAACACTGTGCTGCATTGCCTACACCCTGCTGCGGTCAGCTCTGGGCCTGGAGTCTATCCAAGCGAGAGAGCACAATGCCTGCTCCTGCGTTGTTATTCTGTTGAACACGATGCATNCTTGGAGAGGAGCGCTCAGGGCTCCTGCCCAGCGCAGTGGCCAGGCGTCCCCCCAGCACAGCTGCATGGCCGTCCTGGGACCCCACCACGTGACTTCCCCCAGACCTCCAGCGGCATGGCTTCAGACCCCGCCCCCATGCTTCACCTTCCTCCGAGCTCCGCTCCGGAGCTGGTCGGGGGTGGGGAGGGGTGAGGGGGGAAGAGCCGACTTCAGGGGAAAATTGTGGTCGTAGTGCCTGCTGTGACAAAATGTTTGAGGCAAAAGCATCCAGGCATCCCTGACATTTCACCCTGTGACTTAAACATTTGTCACAGGAATCCAATCGAAAACTCAGACCCCTGTTGTCCATAGTGGTGACACTTTAGGGTGCAACTTGCTCAGCTGAACACTGTGCTGCATTGCCTACACCCTGCTGCGGTCAGCTCTGGGCCTGGAGTCTATCCAAGCGAGAGAGCACAATGCCTGCTCCTGCGTTGTTATTCTGTTGAACACGATGCATAAGCAGATAGCCTTCAGGGAAAATGGTTAAGGCAAAAACAGTCTTACTTCACAGTATAAATTGAATTAATTCTTTGATTTAAAATCACACTTGTTACTCTAGTGGAAATTGTCTCCAGTTAGAATGCATAGCAAATATTGTGACCCATCCACACTTATCAAATTATCCCCTAGTGTTTTTCACACAGGCTCAGGATTACTTGAGTCTACAGCTTCTAAAAACCTGATGGCTGAGCCTACCCTCCTCTTCTTTTGGCTTTTTAAAAGTAAACTGGAATTGTACCACTGTGCCTGTTTAATGGGACATCTTTTTCTTTGTAGTCTCTTTTAGAAAGACAGTCTCACTGTGGTAAATTTTCAGGGTCTAATTTCATCATTACTTTACGTTTTCCTAACTATAGCTGGGGAGTTTAAATTTAGTCATCATTCTAAAAAGAGACTTAAGTTGCAATATTAACAAGCACAGATACTAGAGGTAAAAGATATATCTTTTGTTCTGCTGTTGCAAACAGTTCCTCTACAGCCACCTACTGCTGTCTCACCAGCTTCATGCTTCATGCAAGAAACACTTGTGCTGAAAAAAAAGCAGTTTCACACGAAGCTGGCTTTTTTTCATGCCTGCACCTTGGATGCCTTTTGCTAAGTCTAATCTTCTAATTAGGTTTTGCATGACAATGGTGTAACTTTGTTAGGCTGTGATTGCTTCTGTTTCATGTTGTGTCTGACACATGTATGCCTTGAACTCTTAGCTGTCAGAATCCTTGGTATTAACTTGGATGGATAAATGTTTAAAAATGTAGGGTTGTTGGATAGGAGAGTTAAAGGTCATTGATATTTTCCCTGCATTTCTTTTTCTCATTTTGAGATAATATCCCTGAGATGACTACAGCTATAGAGCTATGCATTCTGCTGGCAGTCCTACATGAGCATCAAGCATGTATGTTCATCTAGCTTTTCTCATTTAGCAAAGATATTTCTTTTGTCAATCATTCTCAACTCCAGAAAACTCCTTAACAGCTAAAAAAAACCCCCAAACTGATATTGCCGTGTAATTCACTGGAAAAAAAATGTTTCTGGGTTTTGTTTCTCCTAATGATTTATGTTTCAGTATTGTAAAGTGCTATTGAAATTAACGTGAGAAAACAGATATATTTCAGAATTATAGTATACTCTTTCATACTTCCTCATTCCTATTTAGAATTACTGAAAGGAAAACACCATTAACATAAGCTTCACAATATTTTTATGGAGTTTGGCCACTGAAATCCTGGCTTGTGTAGATAAATGACTTAAAGCTGATCCAGAATTTTTATAGATATGTAAGTTAGTTTAGTTTAGTAAACCCCCCCAAATCTCTAAATGGTCACGCTTTTTGTTTTTGCTGAGAACAAAAGTAAAAGAGAGTTATAAGAGAAGGCAGGGAAGGGAATGGAAGTGGGGAAAACCAAAGCTTTCTTCATTATTTTATAATAATATAAGAAATACTGGGAATTCCAGACTCGACTGAAGTAATTAACAGGTAATCCCCTAATCCTCTCTTCCTTAATTATTTTTCAAAATCTTTAGTTTGCTTAGTAAGCAATACTAAGTGTTTGTATACACCTATGTAGCCATATATCACCATGTTTTAAAGCATTTTTAACACAGTAAGTTACTCCCTATAACAGTTATATGAAGGTTCCCATTCATTTCAAAGTCATCAATTAGATTGAATAACTTTAATTTCTGACACCTCAGTCATAATAGAAAGCTAATTAAGGGGCTTATATTAGGTGAAGCAAGCCTTTTTTCAAGACATATTAAGACTAATATTGAACAGGTTTCCTTTTCAAAGGTAGCATAATACTAATTATTTAAAAGATGTTTGGGCACTTACATTTTTTACATTAATTATTTTCATAAATTAGACAATTAACATTCCTGTGTTTTGAACATTATAAGGCATTTGAGAGGAAGCTGAAGAGATATATTCTTTTTACAACTTTTGCAAATACTCTTTTAAACTTTATGGCATAGATGGGTCAGGAAGAAGGAGTAGTAGGATTGAAAGAGAGAGGAAGAAGAGAAAGGGAAAGGTTGTTTGGTTTTATTTTTTTTCATTTAACTGTCAGTGTAGTGCAATTAAAGACTGAGTAAATGGAGCACTGGAATCCTTAAGTAGCATTAGGCATTTAAGCTAAAATAACTGTTTCCACAAGTTTTCAGCTCTAATACTACTCATCTAACCATAACAATAAAACCTTCTTAAAGTAGCCTCTGTAGAGTTCTTTATTTAATTTGGTGATTTTTGACCCCTAGAATTACTTCAGAAATTCAGGAAGCTTTAGATCATATTTCAACACCTAAGGTTTGGGGATTTTTATCTTTTTTGACCTTCTGAAAGGTTGTATTTACTGAAGTTTGGAAGGGACCAGTGGTACTCAAAGTGTAATTTAAACATGTCTTGTTAACCATATTGATTAAGACACACATATCAGAAATGGTCTCAGAGCTGTCTTCTTGTTTGTGAGTAATGAAATAGTTAGCTGTTCTCTTCGGAAGCAGACCATAGAGGATGCTTGTTATAAAAGAAGACCCCCAGCAATGAAGACACCTCAATATTGTTAATTGTCCACCAAGACACCATTGTACCCTATTTCAGGCCTAAGAGGTCTTAAGAATATTGTGGACTGCTCATTATCTCCAGGTTGGACATGTTAGAAAAGGAAGAAATAGTTTGCATGGGGTCATCAACATGGAATTGGATGTGTTGACAGAAAATTCATAAGTTTCTGACATAAACCTTGTAATAGAGTGAAAATGTCTGTAATACTTAATTGTAGAAAACAATGGCAGGTAGGCACACACAACTTGAACATTATTAGAAAATGACCAGTTAGGTCGAAACAGTTGAATTGAAAGACAAGATGTCTGATGAACAGTATGGCTGCATGTTTTCTAACTCCCACCAAATAAACAGTACACAAAAAGGGGAGTCCGTATAGAAGGAAAAAAAGATAAATAATTAATATAATTATTAAGAAATGCTGTGACTTCTGTTCCTGCTGGTTTACACGTACAGCATTCCAGTGAGTTTCACTAGCTTACCACAGTCAGAAGTGAAATTTGAATCACCCATTCTAGGCTGAAATATTCAGAATGGACAGCTTGAAGTTGGATTTCTAAGGTCATGTCTTAAAGACATTAGTAAATTTATGCACATATATTAAGAAGGAGAAACTGCAGATAAATCATACTTTGAGAAATATTTTCTTAAAGAAATCATACAATCATAGAATCATAGAATCGTTAGGATTGGAAGAGACCTTAAAGATCATCTATTTCCAACCCTCCTGTCATAGGCAGGGACATTCCACTAGATCAGGTCACCCAAAGCCCCATCCAACATGGCCTTAGACACCTCCAGGGATGAGGCATCCTCAACTTCCCTTGACAACCTGTTCTAGCATCTCACTACTTTCATGGTGAAGAAATTCTTCCTAATGTTTAGTCTAAATCTTCCCTCTCCAGTTTATACCCATTCCCCTTGTCCTATCACCACAAGCCTTTATGAATAGTCCCTCTCCAGGTGTCAAAGGCTTTACAGAAGCCTATACAGATCACAACCATCAGTTTACTCAAGTTCAATGCTGCAGTTCACCCATCATAGAAAACCCCTAAGATGGTCATAAAGGATTTGCCCCTAGTGAAGCCATGCTGGTTGCCAATAATTTCCTCCATGTCCTCCTTGTGTTTCCTCCATGTCCTCCTAGGAGGATCAGTTCCATGATCTCCCCAGGCACAGAGGTGAGGCTGACAGGTCAGTAGTTCTCAGGATCATCTTTTTAGTCCTTTTTAAAAATGGGAACCATGTTAACCCTTCTTCCAGTCACCAGGGACTTCTCCTGACTGCCATGACTTTTCAGATATCATGGAGACCGGTTTGGCAACCACATCTGCCAATTCCCTCAGGATTCTGGGATGCATCTCACTAGGTCCCAAAGACTTGTAAATGTTCAGGTTCCTCAGTTGGTCACAAACTTGATCCTCCTCTATAGTGGGAGGGGGTCTATTGCCCTGGTCACCATCTTGCTGCCCCATGACCCAGGAGGGCTGAGGAGAGTAGTTATTGGTGAAGACTGAGGCAAAAAAAAGTGGTTGAGTACCTCAGCCTTCTCCTCATCAGTTGATACGAGATCACCATTCACAACCATCAGTGGGGTACGTTCTCTCTGATCTTCCTTTTTTGATTGACATACCTGTAGAAGCCCTTCTCGTTAGTCTTTACTTCTCTTGCCAAATTTATCTCCAGCTGTGCCTTGACCTTCCTAACTTCATCCCTATACATCCGGGCAGTGTCCCTATACACCTTCCAGGCTACCCATTCATGCTTGTACTGATTGTGTAGTTTCCTCTTCTTCTTTAGTTTAACCAGAAAGTCTTGACTCAGACACGACAGTCTCTTCCTTTCTCTGCCTGATTTTTCCAGTATTAATCATTCTATATGTCATTTCAATACTGCATACACTATTTTCTCTGCCAAAATAGAGGGGGTTTTTAACCTGTTTAAAATTGTTCCCCAATCTGCTTGCAGTATCAGTTACTTCTTCTATGTAATTTTGTCCTTTTTTTTTTGATAAAAATTGCTTGAATTGAAAATTTTTATAAGATCTGAACTGACCCTGCCTTTCATCTGTCTTTTTCATCAAAGATGACAGAAATACTTTCATGACATTTAATACTTATGGAAAGACAAATACAGAAGGATGATGTTTAAAAACAAAGCTAATCTCCTAAAGAAATAAATTTTTAAATAGAAAGAGCTCTCTGACAGGTCATTTCACATCTGATGTGGATTTTTTGCACACTGCAGTACTATGAAGTGGGATAATACATGATTAATCAGATATTGTACCATGTGGTGTAGTGCAAGTTTCAGTAGAGTTCAGAGTAGTTACTGTGTACCGTAGTGTAAGTAGAGTTCCACTGGGGAAGACTGACTGTGTTTACACAACTTCAGATCTAAGATATATATTTCTAACACAGGGTTTTACCTATTAAACAGTATAAGAACTTAGGGAAACAATGCTTCTTCCATTTCTATTCACAACATTATTTTAAATTTTAATTTTATGCTTACATCTATAATCTCTCTGCAGCTAGAAGTCTTAAATGTTTCAGAGCTTTCTTTAATAAGACTTGAAGTAAGGTCTACCATAAAAATCCACAAGGCTACGCTTCTGATACTCTAGTCCATGAACCACTGAAGATGTCTATTCTTAATTCCTATGTAATTACTATTCAGAATTGTTAATAAATAAAGCAAATGAGACAGAAATATTTCTATTGAGAAAATATTTGTATGTTGTTCAACTTTTTTTTTCCTCTGTGTAATTTTACAACTAAATGCTTTAGAATTAAAGTAATAAAAGTGTAGTTGTTTGAGTAATATTTGGAAGCTATTTTACACTCATTCTACTTTGGTTTTAAATCTGCAAAACTTATCTCATTGAAGAGAGTGTTATCTTCTGACAGTTAAAAATTGTCTCAATTCTAAGAGCTGCTATGCCTTTAGGGTCCTTCCATGAATTAGAAATCATTGCCATTAATGTACTTTTAATTGCAGTACCTTCTGAAAAGGGACAGAATATTAAATATGAATCATGACAAACATTTTCTCTAAGTATTCTTTATCAACAAAGAGGGTTTTTTTCCCCATTGTTTAAGCTCCACTTCATGAGATAACAAGCAAAGCAGGCCATTGATTCTATGCTGTCTGGTGAGAGTGAATGAAGACAATTACACAATTTCAGAGCAGCAGTAGAGAGATTTGTAAAGATTATCTTTTTTTACTAACTACTCAGCAACAGTTGGAAGGAAAAATAGTCATGCTACTACTAGTTGGAAGTAAATTATTGTTGTTCAGGACATTTACTTTTCAAAGTTTTAAAATTAGATCTTACAAAGGGGAACTGTCAAAAGACTGTACTTTGGTGTATATATTTTTTTGCTCAAATTGATACTTTGCATAATGTAGCTGAGCTCAAGAAATCATATCCATTTCTCTATGAGGCAGAATAGTCCAATGGAATTAAAATCTCTTACTGATATGGACAAGCCTTCGGCAAGTCACTGGATTTTTCTCTTTTTCAGATCTCTGTATACATGAGGAAGAGAGGTGTTTGATAATGTTTAATTGTATTTGTTGTTTCTCTACAATTTTAGGAGATATTTTCATTAAATGATTTTACCAAGACAAATTTGATTTTCCAGTTCAGATAAATATTTTCATAAAACACTGTTATAGAAATCCTCAGTGTGTCTGCAGCCATCATGATCCCATTTTTTTTAATCTCTGAAGACTTTCTATTGGCTCTCTTTCAATTCTCCCTCTCCCTTCTCAAATAATGGAAAAAAAAAATAGATGGAAGGCAGCCCATCTACAGTGTTAGTCTGAATTTTGTGTGAGGAAGAGAGAATTATACAGCTACAAACAGTTTCTATTTTTCTCTTTATCACAGAATAATCTGTATCTGTGTTGTCATAACTCGTATGTTGGGATTGTTTCCTTAAG